>JAUTXW010003606.1:0-162500 GCA_030620095.1 Kuschelorhynchus macadamiae
TATGGTGGACTTTAGAAAAATCTACAGAGTGTTACTTTTTTCAAACTCATGACCCCTTTAATCCCCCACACTTTTTACTACGACACCATTGGGTGGTTTTACTTCCAAAATAAAATTCTCCATTTTTTTCTCTAACTCTTCGGTATCTAGCAGAAGTCGATATTTTGTACCGTTTAAAATGATTTATTTAAATGAAAACTGAAGAAAAATATATATATTGGGTAAGATGTATAACCAAAAAAGCACACTTTAAAAATAGGTTAAATTGTACAGAGTGCGCCAAAAAAATAATGTTATATTGAATTTTTTGGAATTCGAAGAGCTGTAAAATCTATACTTTTAACTTAAATAGAGTAAAGAGAACTGCACATTTCTATCTTAGTTTTTTTATGGTCTTTGTATTGGTATCAAATTACAATTTAGTAGAAAGATACAAAAATTTCATTTATTCTGCCGTCTCAGAAATTTAAATTTATGAAATCTGTAAATTTTAAAACACACATTTTTCTGGTTTTTGAACACCCTATAATTCTGTTTTATCAACAATATAATTTTCTGAGAAAAAGATAAAAAAAATTTCCAGGTGTTGCATACTTAGTAGATTGCAGTGTAAAATAATTATTTTCCTTTCAGTTAAAGACGCAAGACAAAAATTGAAGTATCTTCGAGATCAGTTTCGGAAAGAACTAAAAAAACAGCCACCTATGCGATCTGGCGATCCAGGGTCATCATATGAGCCCAGTTGGCCATATTTTCAATTGTTACACTTTTTAAGAGATCAAATGGAGGTCAAAGAAACAGCCATCAATTTACCAAATCCTTCACCTGTATTTAATCGGCAAAAACAGCCAGAAAGTGATGTTTTACGCTGAAGACTCTCAATAATAATTCGTCGGAGGCTATAACTGAACCATCAACTGATAATACAGTTACAAAAAGCTGGACTTGCAAATCAAATAATGAAGAACCGAAGTGTGATGACTATGACTTTTTTATGAGTCTTTTACCTATCATGAAAAATTTCAATTTTCTGCAAAAAATGCGAATACGCAATAAATTTCAAGAAGTAATTACGGAGGAATTGTCACTCTTGCCACAATATCAGTCATCACTAACACCTGCACTTTTGGGTTCTACGCTATCATCATTATCATACGAACCAAGGCCAGCGTCGGTTATTTCACAGCATTCAAGTCAGGTGATACAAGGAGGACTCCAAGAATTTAACTATCCAACGTCGCCTCCCCAAAATCTAATGAATATGCAGCCAAAACTACAAAATCCACATTTTCCGAATAGGTTTTAAATAATACATTATATTAGAAAAATAAAACGAAATAGAATGGTAGAATAATTATTTAAATAGTGCCCTTACCTTAGACAAATAATAAGCCTTTCTTCTGGTGTAATTGGTTTTCTCCATCCGGTCGTTTATCTCGTTATCTTCTGAGCGACCTTCGATAACAACAAGTCAATAGAGGTAATTAACATCCTCATATTTTCAAAAAAAATTTTTGTGGACGTCTTCTTTATTTGGTATATAAATGATGGAATTCTCCATGAGTTTCCCTACTCATGCTAATATCATGAACCCAAACCCCCCGTTTATTAGATAAAATTCTAAATTTTAATGTAGAATTTTCAAAGAAACATAAATTATTAACAAGAGAAATTTTCGCGTTATAATAGGACCACCATTTCTGACCAATGATAGTTTTGTACTGTTTATGCCGATTAATATAAACCTTCAAACCCGCGACATGTGTAGCCAGTGTCTGAACTCCTCGCCGTCATCTGCTCCGCTACCAGCTTTATGTGTGGCCTTACACTTACGGTTTTGTGCTTGACCGCTGTTGTTGTTGTTAAATTGACGACGGAATGCACGCCTTACTTCTTCTATTGAGTTCCTTCTTGCTACGCAAAAAACTCCTTATTGGACTGAATAATCCATGAGGCTTAAAACTAAACGTTAAATTATGTACAAAACCTAATGACAATTAACTAATTTATTTAAAAAATAACGTTTTACGAAAATCAATTGTTTCATAGTTTTGTGACAAGCGCCTACTCGATTAATAACATGTTTATTAAAATTCCAAAAGCCATAGAAGATAATAATATAAAAAAAATACTGACTTATCTCATATAGAACTTATTTCAATATCAAAATAGGTAATATATTATAGTGAACCCTGTATATTACGTAGCTACCACCTGTGTGGGCAGTATAGTTCAAGGTTTACAGTCGTCTATAAGAAAACTGTCGGTTTTGTGGGCTATTGTATTGATGTGTCATGTAAGTATGTTTCTTATTCTAATCTCTCTTTTCATATCGTATTTTTTTATTTGCGTCCATGAAACAAGGCTATTCTGGGGATCTAAGGAATAAAATAGACACACTAACTTCGACGAAATACCTCTTCCCTCTTTCACAACATCACACAAACGAGTAGAACGGCTATAATATCCAGGATTTAAGTGGACATTATACCCGTTAATGTTTTTCTCGGTTGTCTCCAAAATAAAACAACTAGGCTTGTATATTTGCAATTTACTAATTTTTGCATAGATATATTTCGGGCCTCGCAAGTTGTTTTGTAAACCTATTAAATATAAAATATTAAATCATAAGACCTTAATTATTATTCCGAGTCTTGAAGATTTATTCAGGATAAAAGCATAATTAGTGTATATTTTTTTTACTTTAATAAAAATATTTGACAATATGTTAAGAGTATATCTGTTATTACTATAGTTAGATAAACACAAAACAAACCTTATTGCCAAAATAAGGTATATGTTTGTAGAAGTTTATACAACAAAAAGTTTAAAAAAAATTTTTTGCATTTTTCTTTTTAAGTAAAAACGTTTCTTGGGTTATTGGTACTATGTACTTCTAACAATACAGACAAAAGACATTGGTCTTTATAATTCTTTTATTTCATATTGTCTAGTAAATTGACTTACCTATACTGATTTGAGGCCGGTAAATCGAACATTACAGTATCTGATACCGTAATGTGTTGTCTAGCAACACTACCATGTTATTATACTAAGAAGCAATTATTTGTCAAGTTTGACTTTGACATTTTTTTACTTAAAAATATAAGAATTAAAATATTTGGTTTTATTTAATTGACAGTGACAAAGATAATAATAATTAGCTATGGAAAAATGGCTATTACATCGTTAAAGTAAAACTAATATTTCTTAAATTTTAATAAATGTAACTTTTTATTAATATTAAAAAAGATTACAAAGACAGTATGAAATAAGATATTATACGATACACGTCCGTTAGGTGCCGGACTTTTAACGCAAATTACTTTACACTTTTCATTTTAGAGTAAAGACGATTCTTAGGTTATTGATATAGTCAAAAGCAGTGTTATCGTGCGGGTCATACGATTTATCAACGACAAACTTTTTAAGTTTGTTTTTCTTTTATTACGTGTAATCATATCCTCCGCATAAAATCCGGAAGATGAATTAGATAGACCTAGGCTATTTTCATATGAAAAAAGAGGATAACCATATAAACACCAGCAATTGCAAAAATCTTAGAGCGATGTCACTTCAAAGTCAGATTGACAAATCAGTGACAAAATGAGTAATTGAAAACAATTTTCGGGTTTTTTGCATCGACAAGCGAAAAAAATGGTATCAAATCTAATAAAACATTACGAAAATGAAAATTCACCGGCCAATATCCAGGAGACAGTAGCAAAAGCTCTGGGAATCGGTATCAGGACTGTGCAGAAAATTGTGCATGAAAAAAAGCACAATTTACTACCGAAGAAGATTAAGAAATGTACACGAAAAAAGCCAAAGATAGAAGACTTAAGTGACAATCTAAAAATGGATGTTCGTAATGCAATTTACGATTTATACACATCAAAAACTAATATAACCCTTCAAGGTTTGAAAGAAGATTTAAAAAATCGAGGCACATTGGAAATTGGACTAAAATCGTTGTCAAAATTAATAAAAATGTTGGGTTTTCGATATAAAAAGGACTGTAATCGAAGATTTTTATGCGAGTTGCCACATATAGCAAGTCAGCTTATCCAGTTTTTAAAGAAATACACGGAAAATGTTAATTCAAATATTGTCTAATGGAAGTGGTTCGAAATCTTAGCAGGACGAGTCTGTAAAAAGTGTCAAGAGAAAAAGCGGATGTGGGACGGGAAAAGGGTTCATCATTTTGCATGCAGGTTCTTCAACAGAATTTCTCCCAGGTGCAAGTTTACTATTTTCTTCAACATTTAAAAATATGGACTACCATGATAATATGAACTATGAACTGTTTGAAAAGTGGTTAAAAGAACAACTGATTTCAAATTTAGATGCTCCATCTTTAATCATTCTGGACAATTCATCTTATCATTCAAGAATCTTAAGTAAACAGCCTACTTCATCCTGGAAGAAAAGTGATATTTATGACTGGCTAATAAAATAAAAACAAAATCCTTTACCCAATAGGCTGAAACTAGAACTTCTTTTAATGGCAAAATCTATTAAAAAACCAACGATATATGCCGTAGATAAAATATTACGGGAAAATGAACCGCAGGTTTTACGACTGTCGCCATACCATTGCCAGTTTAACGCAATAGAATTAATATGGGCTGGGACAAAATTATATTACGAAAAACACGTGAACGATGGTCTTACATCAGATGAAGTGCGAATTGTTTGGCAAGATTCATTAAATTATATTACGCCGGAGTACTGGAAGAAATCTGTGGAACATACGGAGAAATTAATATGGGTTTGATGGAATAGAGAACGAGTTCTAGATGTCGAAATAGCAGCAATGATCATTGCGCCATTTGAGGACGACTCAGAAGATGAGGACTTTTTAAGTGATGATATTAATAATTATATATATTATAATATTAAAGAGTTTCTGAAGGATTATATTAGTCTTTGAAGTGTATAATTCATAAATTGCATTATGAATATCCATTTTTGCATTGTAACTTTTTAGTCTTTTGCCTTTGGATTTTTTGGTGTACATTTCTTAATCTTCTTCGGAAGTAAATTATGTTTTTTTATGCACAATTTTCTGTACATTCCTTATACCGATTCTCAGAGCTTTTGCCACTGGCTCCTGGATATTAGCCAGTGAATTTTAATGCAAAAATTTTTTTATTAGATTTGACACCATTTTTTTTGCTTACTTTTTTAGTACATTTGTAATTTTGTAGGCAATAAATAAATAATTATAGAATACTTGTTCCAATTTTAAAGAGTGTTTAAAATAAGTAAATTTTTTTATTACCTAATCATAAGACAAAATTTAATATATACAAATCGGTAAAATCACTTTACCAGAAACTCGGGGCTAACGAAAAATACAGGCTATACATATATATACATATAGATAGACTGAAATTTGAAGAAATCGGATAAGTAGTTTTTTAGCTATGCCGCGAACAGACAGACTGACGGACAGACATACCTACAGACAGACGGAATTGAGAAAACATGTGTTCCGGCATCTAGTGAGCCTTAAACGTAGAGATCTGAAAAAATCTCACGAGGGAAGTAATAACTAATTATCTTGTGTTTTTAACAAACGTGTATAATATTTTTGCAAAATAAGTTGTTGTCGAGGGACAACAGCATCTGCTTGTTGGGCTTACCATGTGTGACCTGAGCTGGGCTTTTGATTGTGTTTCTCACGATTTCGTAGTTAGAAAACTTGACCGGTACGGTGTACGGGGGTTACATAGAATAGTACACAGAATTATTTAAAACTTAATGACAACAATACTCAGGAATTGGTTATATCAAATAATCGTGATCATATTCGTGGGTCTTCAGTACAATTGCTGGGAATACATTTTTGTGACTGCTTAAACTGGAATTTGCATGTGTCGTCCTTGCAAAATAAGTTGTGCTCCTCTGTATTCGCTATTAGACAACTTAGTAGAAGCATTCATTCAAATACACTTCTGTTTGTATATTTTTTACTTTTCCACTCACTTACCTCTTATGGTGTCCACCTCTGGGGAGGTTCATCTGTTGCAACGAGGATTGTCACGCTACAAAAAAAAGTTACTCGCATTATCTCAGGAGTTGGACTTAGGATTCACTGCAAACCTCGTAGATTGCAAGTTTGCCTTTTTATTAGCTATCAGCTTTTAGAGATTTATACAAATTTATATATATATATATATATATATATATATATATATATATATATATATATATATATATATATATATATATATACAGTGTGTCCCAGATTTGCTTCTCTATACAGGGATCTCGGCTCCTATTATACCTATAGCAAAGGTTAAATGGAGAAAGTTTTAGAGGAAACTATTCGGTATCCGGCTTCAGATTTACGATCGATCAATTGTTTTTGGAAATATCGGGGAAAAACCGAAAATGGCGAATTTCGTTTTTGGCCAGAACGGTAAATTTGACAGCTGCTAAAATGTGACACTATTCGGACACATTTTTAAGACAAATAAGATGGCGTTTACTAGAGGTCTTCATTGTTTTTTGTTAACCCGCAACCCGCCTCAACTTTCATTTTTCTTATGGCCGCCATATTGGATTTTACGATTTTTGGAAAGAGCCTAAAATTTCCAGTCTAGTGATATCTCACAAGTGCATTAAAGATTTTAGTATCATCGAAATATTACACTTCGTAAAGTTAAGTTTCAGTTTTTTCTAAGGAGGCCATGATTTATCTGTAACAAAATTGGATTTTGACTTTGACGTTAAGTTAAATAGTTGAAAGTATCAAAGCTGTGTTTTAATAAGTAGTAGGTACGCTTTTATCCCAATAAAATCATAAATCTGACACATAAATTGTCAAAACCTATAGAAATTCAAATGAAGAAAAGTTTGACATGTTAGCTCTGTACTTTCAATCATACAGAAACGCCGACGTTACCTCAGCAAGGTATTTGGAGATGTACCCCGAATGACGGCAGCCTCATAAAACCCAATTCAGGAAAATCGTAGTTACGAACAACCTAGAAGCGGATACAATAATAACAACGAAAATTGAGACAGAAACATTTTACAAGCTATCAACGAAAACCCTAGTGCATCGGTAAGAACTGTAGAACAGGAAACTAATGTGCCAAAATCAACAGTACAGAGAGTTTTAAAAAATAATAAGTACCATCCATACAAACCCATAATACTACAAGGACTTAAGGAAACTGATTTTCCAAGACGACTACAGTTCTGTAAGTGGTATACTAGGAAATGTAATGAAAATCCTTACTTTGTCAATCATGTCTTGTAGTCCGATGAGAGCAGGTTCACGAATTGTTATTTAACAGGCACAACCGTCATCATTGGTCTGTGCAAAATCCTCAAGAAGTGGCAGAGAGACGTCTAGAGATCAGATTTGGAAGTAACGTTTCATTGGTAAGTTAATCTAACCAATCTTTTTTATAAAAATGTTGATATTCTTTTATTCTTTGTTTTAAATGAGGCGAAGGATGTGGGGGGTGTAAATCATTTAGAAGATGAAGATGATCGCGCATGTTTCTGAGGTCGTCATTAAACCATTCGATAGCATGACTCGAGTTATTTTTAGCTGTATATTGTTTTTGAGGAAATGCTTCTTCTAGAGCAGTTTTTAGCTTTAATATGAAAGTAGAGAATTTATAATTTACATTTGAGTGATTATTATATACAAAAGAGAAATCTATTTTCTCAACTAACGTAAAAAAACTCCAGTTTACACCTCATGGTAATTGAACGACAAATCCTTTTAATTGGTTTTGTGTCTGTCAGTTTACTTTGATATTTGACATGTATTATTTGTGCTTTATGATCAGAAAGATCTGTGTTTATAGAATAAGATAAAAAATTTTTAGTGCTAAAGTTCAGAAATGTATTATCAAGATAGTTGGTGCCTCTAGTGGGTTTGAGAGAAGTTATTGGTAAACCATATGAACTGAATAAGTTACACAGATCAATGCACTCTTTATCCTGGGTGCCAAAATGAACATTAAAGTCACCCATTACCACAAGCCTTGATCTCAAGTCAAATGAATTCAAGATGGAATCAAGATTTTGCAGGAAGGTGTCAAAACAACCCGAAGGTGATCTATACACCGCTAATACATTTATATTTAGATTTTCAATACAGATACCGCAAACTTCCACACATTTGTCAATATTAAAATTTAATATGTTATATAGTATCTTAGATTTAAAGGAAGGAGATAGTAGGATTGCCACTCCCCCACCATTGAACTGCCTTCTACAAAATGCTGCAGCCAAACTAAAGTTATTTAAATAAAAGCACTTGGCCTCTTCTTCTGTCAGCCAATGTTCTGTGAAGCATATAATGTCCCGGTTCTTGTCGATTACTAGAGCTTCCATTTGGTTTATTTTTCCTCTCATTGACTGTACATTCAAATTGAAGAGTTTTAACGTAACCGTGAGTTCTCAGCTGGCTGTTGTGAGTTCAGGCGTTGAAGGTTGAGAAAATGATTAATAAGTACACCTTATGGCCACAGATCAGCTGACATTACAGCATCCCTTTTGTGATTGGAAACTCCCAATTTAAAAGAACTTTTGTACTTGTCTCTTCTTGTTACCACTTTCTCGCATCCAATCCTCTCCGGTCTTTAGATAGTTTACTAATTTTTCGGCCTCTGTTTTGGAGTCAAGGCCAGTGATGAAAACCCAGGCAGTCTCTGTTTTAGCGTGCGCGATCGAGACCTGTTACATTTTGTTTGGTGCCCCGTTTAGGTTCGGGTCTATTAATTTGGCTATTAGCAAGTGGTTTTCTTTTTTTGTGTGAAACCAGAGTCCAATCTTCTTCAGCCTCATTCTGACACGGGATTTTGCTGATTTTGTTACCTTGTCTTTTTTCACTATTTTCAGCTATTTGATTTTTTTGTTCATGATCATCATTTTCATCACGCCTTTCCGAATTTGACGTTTCGCCAAATGACAAACGTCGACGTTATATTTTCTTCTTTAGAAATATCTGCTTCTTCTTTTCTAGTTTTAAGGCGACATTGTGCTGTTGATGGCGATTTCAATTTTGTTTGGTAATTTTCTGGTTGTTCATTAGTAACCGGTTGAAGCTTTTTCCTTTTTAAGATTTCTATGTCAATAGTATCAATTCTGGTTGTCAAGACGTCATTGACAGCACTATCCGGATCCGGTTGGAAGGCGAGGGGCACCGGCTCACCTGACGCAATGATCGAGCTTTCGTTTTTTTCGCATTCCTTGCATTCCTGAGATTCCTCACTCAGATTGTTTTTATTAATTTCTTTAAATTTCACCATTAGAAGTTGCTTGTTTTCCTCCAATAGTAAGTTTTTATCAACTGATAATCTCCTTAAGTAGAAGGCATTTTTCGATGCTTTCCGAATCTGGGGTTATGTCATGTGCTGAGCAAAGACAACGTGTTTTATCGATTATTATAACACTTTTTGACCAGTCTCTTGTGGCACATGAATTGTGATACACTTTTCCACATCTAATACAAACAATGTCGGAAAACTTTTTACTTTTACAGCACTCAAAATTCGTTTTTTCCTCGGACGAGCTATTCGCCCGTCTGCTCGACGCCATTTTGTTTTATCGAAAAAGCTTTCACTAGGTCTATTAAGTTCTTATCAAAATTATTATCATCCAATATGTCTGATATAATGAAAATTGAGTCGTTGACAGGAACATTTGTGTATATTGATTCTAGATCAAAACTGACCAAGATATCTTCGGGATCCCACTGGATTGCCTTAAGTTCTTTCCACGAAATGTGCAGAGATTTTTATAAAAGAACCTATTTTTTCAGTAAATGGATTAAGAAAATTTGAAAGATATTTACCTAGTTTGTATGTGGACGAGTCTATTGCATTGATGATCGGTCGAAGTGGCACATTGCTATTGTGTATCTTGGGAACGTAGAACCTGGGAATCTTGGAGCTGCTTGGTTTTAATGATTTCTTCTTCGCTGGTGGTAGACTGGATGCGTTAATGAGACTGGTTATGGAACTTTCTATTCTACTTGTAGGGTCTGCCTGCATAACCTTATAGATGTTGTTGTCCAAAAGTTGAGTTATATTTTCCACGTATTCCATTCTGTCAATGACGACTGTAGCTTTGCCTTTATCTGCTGAAAAGACCAGAATGTTTGCATATACATCCTTGATTTTTCGGCCGAATTGAATTTTTAATGATCTTCGTTGTCTCATATGTGACTTCATCGGCTTGCTCCACTGGTAATCTTCTGATCCATGCCTTCTACGGGAATGCTACTTGGTGCTATTGCAAAATGTTGGTCTTTGGAAAGGACGGTCTGTTCTGCTTCGGTTAACGGCTTCGATAACACGTTGGTAACTGTATTCTGCGGAAGTTTTATTGGATTTTTTCTATTCAAGAAAGCTTCAAATTTCTTTTGTTGGTTAAGTGTAACTTTTTCTGCCTGTGCATTGGTAATGTTGTCCAAAATTATAAATATGGTTCTTTCAAGTCTAAAATCTGATTTAAAGTAAATTTCTTTTGGGTATTTGTATCTAAATCACGACGTATTGCGTTAATCCCTTAATCCCTCTAGCTAATGCATTGCTGGCACGCCTATAAATATTCTTAGCAGTGCTAGAAGTAACGTGTCTCACCTGTAGTGATTTCGGTACTACATCCTCATCTTAGCATCTAGCGACAGAGGTCAACTAGAAGTGTAACTACTTCTTGCTGTTCCGAAGATCGCCAAAAGTTTTAGCATCCTTTTTGGTATCCTCTAGATAGAGATTAGCTCCAACTTGACACGATCTGATCTCGTCTCTGTCATTTGTCTGGAATTACGATTAAATAATTGTGGGAATTATATTATTAAAATAAAGACAAATAAGAACAATAACAATTGCAGATTGTATTTATTATAAGGGATTTTATCACTATGACCATTTGACGTCATATTATGACGGAATTTTTTAAAAGGTATGTTTATCAACTGCTAATTTCTGATACAATATTTTTAGTTATAAATTTCCCACAGGATAAAATCTTTTCGAGGTATATATGTAGGACCTTGGAAAAAAATTAAATACCCTTTCAAGCGTAGCTTGTTACTCATTTAACAGTCCCTCGCCGAACGAATAAAAGTCATCATAAATTTTTATTCAGGTTAAATTTAGTGCATAACGTAGCAGAATAACACAGTTTATAAAGGATGAACCAATTTAAATATAAAACAGCGCAGCTGCACAATTTACTCGCTGCGTTATTTTTAGTTGCGTTTTCTAGGTCTTAACACGTTGAGTGCCGCGTCGGAATGAGACATTTCGGTCCCCAGGGCCAATTTTTTTTTATTCAAAATTTACATTAATAAACACATGTATTTTTAGAATATATAAGATTTTTGAATAATGTTTTTGACTTTATAATTTTTTTGTCAAGGCACAGTATTTAAATAATAATTAATAATAATTAATAATATTAAAATAAATTTATTACTTTCCAGAAAACAAACAGTTAAGACATCGTGGTTTTCGGTATTAGGCCGTGTGAAATTGGAAGTACTGTCCGACGTTTCGCCTTCGATTGCACGAGGCATCTTCGGGGAATCTACTGAAAGTTTTAAACATACAAGAGAGAGAGAGAGAGAGAGAAAAAGAGCGAGAGAGAGAGAGAGACGCAACCTCTGTTGTGATCATTTAAGTTGTGAATTTGTGTTCTAAATAATATTTTTTAAATAAATATTTTGGAATTTTTTATTTTATAATTTTATAACTGAAACAAGAGAAATGTAACTTGCGCCGATTAAACATATTAAGCCATCTTATATTTTTAATTTGTGTGAAATACGATTCCGTATTCCGAACGACTTTTACAAATTTTACTCCGTGAAGTTGGCGTCAAACTAATAAAAACAGCAAGACCTTATACGCGCAGTATTAGACATTAAAACACCGAATTGACTGAATACATCATTATAATTTTGTGATTAAATAATTGAGAGTAGGTTTAGCGCCGACCTCACGCAGTAAAATGTTCAAGGTGGAATAAAATATTATCTTTCACTTTTTAGTGCATTTTTTTGAAATCGGTTTCATTCTTTTATAAACATTGTTATTTTATTGTAAAAATCAGGTTTAACAAATGTTCCACTGCGTAATATTTTTTTGTGATAGAATGGTGAACGCGTAAAATCGAGACGCGAAAGTAGAATATTAAAAAACTTTTTGCAATATATCTTGACGCAAAAAACAAAATGACGCATTTCGTCATTTTTAATTTTTTTTTAATATTCTTGCTATGGGACCACTCCGACAATATCCCCTGAAAATTTCGTCAGAATTGGTCAAACCATCGCGGATGTACAAACAAAAAAAAACAACAATATGGCCCCAATTACGCCATATTTAACATTTTTTTAATATGCTTGCTATAGGACCACTCCGGCAATATCCTGAAAATCTCATCCAAATTGGTCAAACCATCGCGGAGTAATCGATGTATAAACATAAAAAATACAAGAATATCGCCGCCATTCAATATGGCATTTGACTTCTCAGCTTACTAGTCACGTGCTCATGACAACGCAGTTAAGAGTCAATAATAACTCCCAACGGTTTTGAAGAATTGGATATTTTAAGAATTGATTTAAATTTTTAGCTTTCTTTAGTAGTAGTACTATATGATACTTATAAGGGTATTGGCATTTTCAATCTCGTTTAGTCCAAAAGAGCAGTAGAGTTGAATGTCATCCACATGTAAATGGTATTGACTAAACTTTAAACATTGATTGAATTGACTGATATATATATATATATATATATATATATATATATATATATATATATATAATTGACTGATTTCCCTGATTATTTTAAATTTCAAAATGATTTTTAAATGAGACACTATATATTTTTCTAATATTTCGAATTTATGGATCATTTTACGTCCGATAGTATTAGTTTTATTGCGATTTTGGTAACGAAAAAAAATTTATCACGATATTTAATTTTTAGTCTAGAGGGCCATGACCAACTCAGAATCATTCTAGTGAATGTGTACATTGTTAGAAAAATACATTTTTATTTTTTTCACTACTTTTCTTTTCAGAAATGTTTTAAGTCGGAAAAATCAATTTTTGGTTAATAACTTAGTTATGTCAAATACAACTACCCCATTTTCTAAGCATGGTTAAATGGAGTTTTTTAGAACGCATAGAATGACATAACACAATCATACATGTTGTTTGAGTTTTTTTTTTTTAATTATTTATTTTTGTCTCCAAACTCAAGAAATGACATGATACAAGATAATTGCAAAACAAAAAACTACCAAGCAGGCCATGGAAAAAAGAACATTTTGTATTTTGACAGTTTATTATTTGACATCCGAATTTTATTGTGTTTGTTTTATACCAAGTAATTTTTCTTTCGTGTCTTGTTGTTATTGTTATTCAGTAGAAGTGAGCAAGTCGATATTTTAATAATATACGGTCAGTGCGGCAAAAGTGCCTATGAAGCTGAACGGGTGTATCCAATGGAATATCCTGATCGACATCGCCATCCGTCAGGGCAGTACATTAATTATTTAGTTAGAAAAATGAGAGAAGTGCCTGATGAGCAAAATAGATTTATTATTGACGAGGAGACAGAAATAAATGTATTAGGTTTTGTGGAACAAAATTCAACAGCTTCAGCCAGAGAAATTACTCAAGAACTAAACATTAGTCATCAATAAAGTATAAGTATTGCTCCTTCAAGTATCAACTACACCAGTATTTCTACGAGGGTGATTTCGAAAGGTTTCAATACGCTAATTGGTTTTTGGAAAATAATGGCCCAAATAATTTTTCAATAACGATATTATACACAGATGAGTCAAGATTTACGAACAATGGTATGTTCAATCGACAAAATGCAAGATATTGGTCTATGCAAAATGAGCATAGATTAAATGTTGAAAATTTTCAAGAACGATTCGGAGTAAATGTTTGGGCTGGGATATTGGGAACCAGGATAATTGGGCCAATTTTCTTTCAAGGACCTTTAATAGGAGAGAGATACCTACAGTTTTTGCAAAACGAAATTGCGGGGTTTTTAGAAGACATTTCGTAGGCTTTAAATCGGGACATTTACTTCCAACAAGATGGGGCTCCACCCCATAATGCCCGATTTGTGATTGCTTATTTGGAGCAAAGATTTGGACAGCAATATATAGCCACAAATGGAGCGATCCAGTGCCCACCAAGGTCGCCAGACCTCACTCCGCTGGACTTTTTTTATGGGGGGTACATAAAAAATCGTGTATACCAGACACCAATAGCAACACACAAATATTGGAACATAGAATACGAGAAGCATTTCAAAGCATTACTCCACAAATGCTACAAAATGTTGTAGAAGAAAATGTCTTCCGTATTAGACAATGTAGAGCTGCTCAGGGAGGACATTTTGAAAATCTTATTTGTGACTAGTTAAAAATATTTTATGGTTAAAAAACGGGTAGTTTAGGTCATAAATAAACATTAACAAAATTTCTTTTTTATCTATTTTGTAATGGCATACTTACTTAGGTGGGTGTATGTTAAGCAATGTCATTTATGGTTATTGGAGACAAAAATAAATAAATTATGTGTTATGTCATTCTATGCGTCTTGAAAAACTCCATTTAACCGTGATTAGAAAATGGGGTAGTTGTATTTGACATAACTAAGTTATGAAAAATTTTGATTATTTGAATTGATTTTGAAGTTATGATAAATTAAGGAATAAATTCATTATCTTGGAAATTAAAAAGGTAATAGAAAAATGCTTGAACCCGTCGATTTAGATTTATTTAAACGCATATTTAGAAATTATTTTAAACTATACAGGGTCACTCACAAAAGTTGTACAACTGTCATCTTTGATTTTTTCAATACAACGCCTTATTTTTTTCTGCTGATTTGAATTCTCTATGAAATTCTAGACATTTTTGGTATAACATGACCTATACTGAAAATCAACAGTTATCGAAATATTCTTATCTAAATAAAACCTGTGTATTTAATAACCTATCGGACATTTGTATACCCTACCTATGTCTGTCGCGTAATCCCAAAGAAAAATGACTTTGTCACTGTCACTGTGTTGACAAGTCATATAATTTATTTACGATCTGCCATTTTGATTTCAAATATTGACTATGCGTTTAACAGAGAAAGAAAGAATTGAAATTCTAATAATGCTTGGTACTGGTGATAAGACTAGGACACAGGAAAGAAGTTTGTCAGCTGTTTTACAACAGATATCCTCATAGGCAACCTATTACTCAGTCTGCAGTGAGCAAAATAGAAAGAAAATGGACGGATACTGGTAGTGTTATGGACCGGTTTGGAAAAGGTCGCCCTAGGATCTCAAATGAAAAGAAACTAGACGTTCTCTTAACTTTTCAAGATAATCCACATTCCTTAACTACTGACGCAGCCTATGATAATGATATACATCAAACAACAGTTTCCAATTTTTTGAAAAAAGGAAATTTTTATCCCTATAAAGTGAAATTCGTTCAAGAATTAATAAATGATGATTCAGATCGCAGAAACGAGTTTTGCGAAATTATGACCAACATGTGTAAACATGATCCATTATTTATCAAAAGAATTTGTTTCACAGATGAGGCAACATTTTGTCTCAATGGAGAAGTAAATAAACAAAATTTTAGACACTGGGCACAAGAAAATCCTAACTGGTACAGGAAAAGTCATACACAGTATCGTCAAAGTGTTAATGTATGGCCAGGTATTGTAGGCAATAAAGTTATAGGTCCATATTTCTTTGATTCCTCACTAACGGGGCAAATATATCTTCAATTTTTGGAAGAGAATCTTATACCAGCATTAGCTACCCTACATCCTAATGTAAACGATCCGGATCTTCCCAGTGAACTGTTATGGTATCAACAGGATGGGGCACCACCCCATTTTGCAGCTGATGTCAGGAGATACTTAAATGAAACCTTTCCGAGACGATGGATTGGGCGACGTGGGACAATAGAGTAGCCGACAAGATCGCCGTTAGATTTTTTTCTTTGCGGGTATGTGAAAAACGAAGTGTATAAAAATAAGCCACATACTATTGAAATTCTTAAGGATCGTATTCGAACTGTTATAAGAAATATTCAATGTGATACAGTTACTAATGTGCAACAAGAGTTTTTCTATCGTTTAGGACATTGTAGAGCTGTAAATGGTGGACATTTTCAAAATTTAATAAAGTAGTTTTCTTATTTAATTTCCTGATATGTGTTTTATGTTTTATTTAGATAAACATATTTCGATAACTGTTGATTTTCAGTATAGGTTATGTTATACCAAAAATGTCTAGAATTTCATAGAGAATTCAAATCAGCAGAAAAAAATAAGGCCTTGTATTGAAAAAATCAAAGATGACAGTTGTACAACTTTTGTGAGTGACCCTATATAGTTTAAAATAATTTCTAAATATGCGTAAAAATAAATCTAAATCGATGGGTTCGAGCGTTTTTCATCAATTACCTTCTTAATTTCCAAGATAATGAATTATTCCTTAATTTATCATAACCCTGTATATATATATATATATATATATATATATATATATATATATATATAAATTTGAAATTTCTTGGTTTTAGGTCAGTTTGTGTTGAAATAAATTAGCTCACATTGTCTTTTTGAACATTTTTCATAACGTTTCGGCTTTTTTTTAGGCCTTTTTCAAAAGTCTTAAACGTAACTCAATTTTAAAACTGTGTGTAAAATTTCCCTATTAATATATATATTTAACGATTTCACTTTTACATATCTCACTAACAGTTTACAATCACAACCGAAGAACATAAAATAAATAAAAAAAAAATTTAATTTTAAATTTAGAAATATATTATAATATTAGGAGGTCTAAAAGAAAATATACCAAAACATGATAATATATATATATATATATATATATATATATATATATATATATATAATATATATATAGTAAATAGCAGAGGCCCTAGAATACTCTCCTGTGGAACTCCGATACTTACACACTCAAAATTTGAGTAACAATCCTCCCAACTTGTTGTTTACGGTTGTTTAGAAAAATTTCGCGATTTATTAGGTCCAAAGCTTTTGTATAACCTAGCAGTATTAAAATGCTTATATTATTTTCATCCCACGCTCGAAGCAATTGATCTATAAAAAAATCTTAAAAATGGGTGGCGGAATATAAATGAATAAGTTGCTTTAGACCAAACGTGTCCATGATAGAATCCGATATTTTACTTGAATTGGATATATCTAGAAAATGTATATTGAAATCGTCTAGGCAAATAAGTTATTTTATTCAGTATGTAAATCAACGTGTTCATCAATGAGTCCCTCAATATGCAAAAAAACATATTAATATTTGAGTTAGAAGACCGATAAATATTTCCAATAATAATGATTTTTTCTTCCATTATAATCTTAATCCATGTATATTCAACGTAAGGCAAACAAACGGATATTAACACATCGAATTTTAACTTAGATGTAATAAAAATACCCTCTCCGCCACCTCGTCCTCCTTCACGATAAAACCTTTTATAATTACAGTTAAATTTAATATTTGCCATTTATCAATCTAAGCGTTAAAAAGGTAATTGCACAGTTCAATTGGAAATATCTCGAAAAGTACTTGATATAGGTATAGGGTATGATACACAAAAGTATTTAAAATTGTTTGAAGATTTAGATGTTGAGTAGGTTTATAGGTCGTCCCATTAAAATAAAACGAGTAAATATCGTTTGAAAGTGATTTTTCACTACGTTTCCGGGTAAACCGGAAGTATCCTAATTGTCACATTAGATGCAGTGAGTTGCATAACAAACACTATTTACAGTATTAAATTGGAACTATCTTCATTTGTTTTTCCAAAAAACGGAATTATTCATTGAAATTTTTAAAGTTTCAATCGCCATTTTCTCGAAAACTATCAGGTATTGACAGAGGATATGATACGTGTTTTATGTTTACAATTCAAAAATAAATCAATATACAGGGTGTTACATTTAAATATAATTAAGTTGATAGCATTTCCGGTTAAACCGGAAACGGCAGTCGATTGTTTATGCAGCGAAAATCTTCCTCATAAGTAACCATATATCACTGTAAAATTTCATGTTAATAGTACATATCTTAAAAAAGTTACAGCCTTGTTAGCAATTTCGTGGTCACCTGGTATATTTGAACAGCAGCATCATCAATTTCCGGTGCAACCAAGTTTTGGGTAACACCAATAATATCAAAATCAGAGACATGTTCTAACAAGTTTGTAAAATTTGTCAATAAAAACCGTATATTGATATGACTAATTTAATATACAGTGACTAGAGTTTCCAACCGTCCTCCAGCCGGGAGGAGAAAAGTTATGTCAAAAAAAGGCTTTACCTATTTTTCTACTATACTACTAGTACATATAACAACTCTTGTTTTATTACGAAAGTGAAATATATCTGTAGGTGATTTATCAAACAGGACATAAGATACCATTTGCAAATGTAAAAACATTATTTTATACTTTTTACCTTATTTACCTATTCAGATTTCAGAAATTCAAAGATTTATCTTATTTTTCGTTAGATTTCTATTAGTCCAGGAAAAAAATGAAATTTTTAACCCTGGCATCCGGACAATTGGGAAGAAGGCCATCTTTTAATAGCTCTTTTGAACTAGTCAGAGTGTACAACGCTAAGCCTTAAACAAGTTAAAAAACATATGCAAAATATGATAAATAGAGCAATTATGCGAAACACGAAAGTCAGGATATCACGCTCCTGATAATTGTTTCCCTGGATACAGTAATCTCTGAAATAAATCGATTTGAATCATTTAAATTTCTTCCACTGAAATCTTCTGTCAAATTAAAAATATAAAAGTTGATTTCTTCTCCCCAAGTACACAAAAGACGATGATCAGCATAATGAATAACAAAATCGTGAATTCCTTTTTGATTGAATATGTAAAAAAAACCCAAAGAAAAAGATAACTCCCTTGATTGATAGAAAAAGGCTGATTTTGACAGTTTGAGTGATATTTAAATTTCTCCAAACTGCAACTCTAAAAAGGAATGAAAAACCTATTAAATTAAAAAGTAGAGATTTTAAATCAAAATCAAGAGTTCTAACCATACTACACCACAAGTTGTTACGTTCTGGACGCCCGTTTCGCTAACCGAGTTAGTATCATCAGTAATGATATAAACTGAAATAGAAGCATAAGAATTATTTAAAAAACTCACTTACAAGCTTAGTAATTTAGAAATCGAACAATAGTTAGATTTCCAAAGAAAAATGTTCGTAGTTATCGATGCCAAATTTTTGAAGAAAATGTGTTCACTTAAAAACAAACTAAGAAAGATAAAACCGCAAAAACAAATTTCTTCAGAAGTCGAGAACATTGTAGAAAACCTTTCTTCTCAGTCCTTTGATAATAAAGAAATCGCCCTTTTGAATAAAGGTTCGAATTTTGCAGAGCCTCCAGTAAAAAATAGTTTACCAACTATAATAGCGAATATCGAAAGTTCTATTCAATACGTGCCAGAGTCAACTAAGGGATTCATTAAAGAAGCTTGCAGAAATCAAATCTCAAAAAACGTTGTTAACAAGTCAAAATATGTTTCTCGTAAAAATACTGAGGTAATCCAGGGACTGAAGAAAAAAGAATGTTTTTATTTAAAAGCTGTTATATGTTGTTATAATAGACAAAACAGATTATTTTGAAAGAGTAGACAATTTGATTCAAACTGGTCCTTACGATATAATTGAGAAAAACCCGTTATCAAAAATGATAACACAAGTAAAAAGTACCTTAAAACAGTGTAAAAACCTTGTGTCCGATAAACTAAAATTTAAACTAACACATAGTAACCCATAGTTATCTAAACTGTATTGCCTTTCCAAAATCCATAAACCTGGGATGTCCATCAGACCCATTGTTTCAGCTGTTGGATCACCAAAGTACAATATTTCAAAATGGTTAGTAGAAGAATTCAGCAAATTAAATATCTCGTACGATAACTTTGAGGTTACTAACTCGTTAGAATTCTTAGATAAAATTAAGAATGTTCACATAAAAGAAGGTGAAATTTTAATATCTTTTGATGTAAGCTCATTGTTTCCTAATGTACTTATACCACTAGCAGTACAACAAAAAATATTATGAACAACTTGAGGGAACTGCGATGGGCAATTACTTATCTCCGTTCCTTGCAAATTTGTTTATGGGTAGATTAGAAACCCAATTCAAAAAAGAACTCAATTACTTCCCAAGGGTGTGGTATAGGTACGTAGACGATATATTTCCTATTTTTGATACAAAGACAGAAAATTTGGACACTTTCTTAGAAACATTAAACAATTATAATCCTTCCATTAATTTTACGTACGAAAAGGAGAACAATGGGCAATTACCTTTTCTTGACACGTTAGTTATTAGAAATAACGATAAATTAGAATTTGATATTTATAGGAAATTTACTAATACTGATAGGTATACAGGGTGGTCCATCTCAGCTCCCTTCTTCTGTAGCTCACTTATCATTTGACTCATGAATTTTAAATTTTGCACAACTCATATGTATATTAGGGCGCATTTTCTAAAAATATTTTTGATTATACAGGGTGACCCAAAAAAGTGTGTCGTCACAATGACATATTTTTTTTAAAATTAGATGACCTATATTTTTTTGCATATTTAGATGGCTTCCATAGTTGCTTACCTCATCTTAAAATTTTATTGGATTCGATCTGTAAATAACCGCTTAAAAAAATTAAATATGAAAAAATGTGAATTTACAGCACTGGTTAAAAAAAATTATAAAAATTCAAATATTGACTCGACACAAGAATCAAACTGGGAGTTCATTAAATAGGGTTTGACAATCTCGCTGACCAAATTTAAACGATCTAAATTATACAGGGTCTACAAAATTAAGTGTCAAAATTACCAAACTTCAAAGTGCATTTTCTTTCCTATTTTAAATATCAACCCTATACTTTTTTCATTGCAATCGATGCGTAATTGAAAAATAAAACTTTTTTGTAAATACATCTTTATTAAAATTTCTAACGTATTAAAAGATATTCTCCAAAAACTGGTAAAGCGTCATATTTTAGCAGCCATTTTAATGAAAAGTAATCCGATCGAATCCAATAAAATTTTAGGATGATCTAAACAACTGTGGAAGCCATCTAAATATGAAAGAAAATATAGGTCCTCTAATTTAAAAAAATATGTCATTGTGACGTCACACTTTTTTGGGTCACCCTGTATGATCAAAAATATTTTTAGAAAATGCGCCTTAATATACGTAGGAGTTGTGCAAAAACTCAAATTCATGAGTCAAATGATAAATGATCTACAGAAGAAGGGAGCTGAGATGGACCACCCTGTATAACATCCGACTCATTTAATTGCCGTCAACACAAAATGGCAGCATTTCATTTCTTAACTCACAGGTTAGACAAGTTTCCATTAAGTAAAGAACATTTTAACAATGAAACGAATCGGATAAAAAATATAGCCAAAAGTAACAGATATAATGATAATTTTGTACATAAGTTAGTAAAGAGACATAAGCATAAGAAAATGTTAAAAGATGCCACTACCCTTCAAGCACCTGAGGCTCCCAATAAGTTCATAGTAATCCCATATGATCCCAGATATAGTAGAGGTCTAGAAAAAGTATTTTAAAACGTAAGTTTTAGAATAGTCTACAAAACGGAAAACAGTTTGAAAAGTCTCCTTGGAAACCTTAAAGACAAAGAATGAAATTAGCTGCAATGACTGCGATCTAAAATATATTGGGCAAACAAAACGCTCCACAAACATTCGTTTTAAAGAAGACATGGCACATTTAAGATACGGAAGAACAGAAAAGTCAAGCGTTGCCCAAAATGCTTTGGAAAACAATCACCAAATACAAATAAATAATCTTGTGTTAATTAAAAATGTATCCAATAATAGATTAGATAGCTGAATGTGGTAAGAAAGCACTAAATAAAGACAGAGGACTTATTACATATAGTCCCCTCTATTGATTACTTGACAACGGTGCCGCCGGGTGCAACCAAATGTAACCACATTTACCTATAAATAGTCTCGGTTAGGATAAGTTACTTTAGTTTATATCATCTGCTGATGATGCTAACTTGGTTAGCGAAACGTGCGTCCGGAACGTAACAAGTTGTGGTGTAGTGTGGTTAGAACTCTTGATTTTGATCTATCTTCCACCACAGGTTCCAGGGTTAGGACTAGACATTTTAAGCTTTTTAAGGCCAATAAATGTGAATCGGTATTATAATTTTTGCTGATTTAATGAAATTGACGTACTAAACAAAACTAGGCCTTTGATACAGTGCTATTGTTTCAGGTCCTCTAAGTAAGATAATACCCGACGCACTTAGTGAACAAACAATTTATATAAATAATTAAAAAAACGATTTCTTAAATCTGCAAAACTGTAAAAAGATTAGGTTATCAAATTTAAATTTGTTTGTAGTATTTTGAAAAGTTAACAGATAAAAACTAGTTATCACATATTTTTTAGTATTCCCTCTTTTAAATTCATTTTTAGAATATCAAAAAATAATAACTTCTGGCAGTTTATTGTAAATGTAGTTTGTGCGTTCCCAATTTTCAGATTTTTCTCTTGACATGACATTGGTAAAGATTTAACTATAGTTTTCCATATAACTATAACATTTTGGAAAAAATCAGACGCGGGACCATTAAGTCACTGGCACTTTGGTACATTTTCGGTTGAGCTGACAACATGAAATGAAATTTGTACTGGTAATGCGAAAAAGTAAATTTTAATCACAAGACTTTACCTTTGCACTGGATAACAATTTTGTCAATGTAAAACCAAATAAACATGTTTTTTGCTTTCCTGATAATTTTATTATTGTTCTAAATTCATAAAAATAACTTGTGTAAAAAGGATTGAAATGTACAATCAGCGGCGCGGAATACTTTTCTAACATTTCTACCAAATTGACTTCATCCCCATGCCAATGCAGCGAACAGAGAGACAGACAGACCAACAGAATTGAGAAAACATGTGTTTCGGCATCTTTGTCATCCTTTTGACTTCCCTAAACTTGGCAACCCTAATATTTTTGACAGTATTAGAAAAAAGTAGTAGAAAAGAAAATATAAAAGCAAAAAAGAATATTGAGTTTTCAGGCTTCTAGGGGCTCCGAATCGTAAAGATCTGAAAAAATCTCGAAGAGTGATTTTTTCACGATTACAATACTTTCCGTTTACAAAGGAAGTAAAAGTCTAAAGATAGTGGTAGTCGATGCGCGTGGTTAAAAAAAATCAAAACATTGCCGTATTTAAAATTTCTTTTTAATCGTAAAATCGAACAAAATCATTACCGTAACATTTTCGTGTTAATATTGCGTAAACATTATTTCGATTGGATCTGATGCAAAACAGTGATGCCAACCACAAACAGTAGCTGTTCGGGGAACGTGCGGTCGATTTCGTGATTTTGGTGCAATGAATCGCATAACGTAATATTAAAGTTTTAATATGACATAAGTGGGTAATAATTGATTTAGAGGTCGTTTCAAGCACGCGAGAATATCACAAAGGATTAATAATGGACGAGTTTTTCAATTACTATTTCGAATAGATTATGTAATGTTTGCTTCTTCGCCATTATTTGAAAAAACAGAGTTGAATTTTATTTCGTTATTATTTCTATGACCATAGCTATACAAATGATATTTTCTTATTTATTAAATGGTGGAATAATTGAAAACATAGTTTTTGAAAATTTTAAATTATGTTTTCATTTCATTTGAAGTATTGGCACATTTCCTACCTTTATGAGACAGTGTTTAGGCGAAAAATCAAAAGATTTCCCACGCTTAAACAATATGTTGTTAGACTCCTAAATAATTGAGCCATAGTCTTATGTTAGGACAAGTCCTTAAAAAAGGCAATTAATATTATTAATAAAGATTTCCAGTATGCTTCCTTTTTGTATTTTTCTCGCTTTTAATACCCTAAATATAAACTTTGCGGGTAGTATTTTTTTTATGAATGCTCCCCTCTGTGTTTTATAAAGGAGGATTATATATATTATATACACTCTGTAAATAAAAAGTTACAATACTTACCCCAAAGTTCATAAAATCGTTTCTTTAAGGATCACTTGAGGAATAAAATATTTGAGTTTTGTAACTTTTCTGAATTATTACTAGTCATATGTGGCAGCCATTTTGAAATGAATAATTTTAATGTTCCTCTATTTCGAGGATGAACAAAGGTCTAAAAGACCCTTCATGAGGTTTAGTTCAATTAAATAAATTAAATTAAAAAAGGTCTAATTTCCATTTCCATAACCAGCATTTCCTTTTTTTGATAGGTTGAGGACCTAATCATTGCATCTTTTCTGTGTAAATTTGTAAAAGGGGTTATATTGCTAAACTGGTATATTTGATTAAATATTGTACAATACAACTGATCTTAGAGATTTTTTCTATTGTAACCTTTATATTGATTCCTAGATAAGAAGAATTTGTAAATATTTTATTATTATTAAATAAAGTATATTATATTACTGGGTAAAATCTTGCTTTCATATATTAATAGGCCACGACCCCAATTTGGATAATTTATCTGTAAGTACAACAACAACAAAAAACAATCTAACACATCATATTGGATTCCTACCAATATTTTAACAGTTTCTACACACTTGATTTTTGGGTATAATTTAAGATAAATTTTTATAGTTTTTATACGATAGAATTTCTTTATATAGTCAAAAGCAGTGTTATCGTGCGGGTCATACGATTTATCAACGACAAACTTTTTAAGTTTGTTTTTCATTTATTACGTGTAATCATGTCCTCCGCATAAAATCCAGAAGATGAATGAGATAGACCTATGATATTTTCATATGAAAAATGAGGATAAACATATAAATACCAGCAGTTGCAAAAATCTTTGAGCCATGTCACTTCAAAGTCAGATTGACAAGTCAGTGACAAAATGAGTAATAGAAAACAATTTTCGGGTTTTTTGCATCCACAAGCGAAAAAAATGGTATTAAATCTAATAAAATATTACAAAAATGAAAACTCATTGGCCAATATCCAGGAGAAAGTAGCAAAAGCACTGAGAATCGGTATACGGACTATGCAGAAAATTGTGCATGAAAAATAGCATAATTTACTACCGAAGAAGATTAAGAAATGTACACGAAAAAAGCCAAAGACACAAGACTTAAGTGACAACGTAAAAATGGATATTCGTAATGCAATTTACGATTTATACACATCAAAAACTAATATAATCCTCCAAGTTTTAAAAGAAGCTTTAAAAAATTGAGTCATATTGGAAATTGGATTAAAATCATTGTCAAAATTAATAAAAATGTTGGGTTTTCGATATAAAAAGGACTGTAATCGAAGATTTTTGTGCGAGTTGCCACATATAGCAAATCAACGTATCCAGTTTTCAAAGAAATACACGGAAAATGTTAATTCAAAATTTAAAAAAGTGGTATTTTAAGACGAGACTTGGATATTTTCTAATGGAAGTGGTTCGAAATCTTGGCAGGACGAGTCTATAAAAAGTGTCAAGAGAAAAAAGGGATGTGGGACGGGAAAACGGTTCATCATTTTGCATGCAAGTTCTTCAACAGGATTTCTCCCAGATGCAAGTTTACTGTTTTCTTCAACATCCAAAACTATGGACTACCATGATAATATGAACTGTAAACTGTTTGAAAAGTAGTTAAAAGAACAACTGATTCCAAATTTAGATACTCCATCTTTAATCATTCTGGACAATGCATCTTATCATTCAAGAATCTTAAACAAACAACCTACTTCATCCTGGAAGAAAAGTGATATTTATGACTGGCTATTAAAAAAAACAAAATCCTTTACCCAATATGCTGAAACTAGAACTTCTTTTAATGGCAAAATCTATTAAAAAACCAACAATATATGCCGTAGATGAAATATTACGGGAAAATGGACATGAGGTTTTACGACTGCCGCCATACCATTGACAGTTTAACGCAATAGAATTAATATGGGTATATTACGAAAAACACGTGAACGATGGCCTTAGATCAGATGAAGTGTAAATTATTTGGCAAGATTGATTAAATTATATTACGCCAGAGTACTGGAAGAAATCTGTGGAACATAGGGAGAAATTAATATGGGATTGGTGGAATCGAGAACGAGTTCTAGATGTCGAAATAGCACCGATGATCATTGCGCCATTTGAGGACGACTTAGAAGATGAGGACTTTTTAAGTGATGATATTTTTTGGTCTATAATATTAAAAAGTTTCTGAAGGATTATATTAGTCTTTAACGTGTATAAATCATAAATTGTATTATGAATATACATTTTTGCATTGTAACTTAAGTCTTTTGCCTTTGGATTTTTTTGTGTACATTTCTTAATCTTCTTCGGAAGCAAATTATGTTTTTTTTTTCATACACAAGTTTCTGTACATTCCTTATACCGATTCTCTCTCAGAGCTTTTGCCACTGGCTCCTGGATATTAGCCAGTGAATTTTAATTTAAAAATTTTTTCATTAGATTTGACACCATTTTTTTACTTACTTTTTAGTACATTTGTAATTTTGTAGACAATAAATAAATAATTATAAAATACTTGTTCCAATTTTAAAGCGTGTTTAAAATAAGTAAATTTTTTTATTAATTATAAGACAAAATTTGATATATAAAAAATCGGTAAAATGGCTTTACCAAAAACTCGGGGCTAACAAATCTCACGAGGGAAGTAATAACTATATATATATATATATATATATATATATATATATATATAATATATATATATATATATATATATATATATATATATATATATATATATATATATATATATATATATATATATATATATATATATATATATAAAAATATATATATATATGTATATATATATTTATATATATATATATATATATATATATATATATATATATATATAATTGACTATGTGTTTTTTACATTAACACACACCGCCATTTTGTTACGTCATGTTGAATTCGTACCAGTTTGGCTTATATCACATTTAATTCAAAAGTCAATTGAATAATGTTTTTTTAATGATTTTTTAAAAAAATTTGAAGAAATCAGCAGGATATAGCAGATTTTTGTGCAAATGTTTCACTAGGCCGCCGTTTTGCTTTGCCATAACAGTCATCCACATATTACCCTTAATTTTTGAATTTTAAAATTTGACTGATAACAGACATACCTACAGACAAACGAAGTTGAGAAAACATATTTTTTGGCATCTAAGGACCTTTAAAACGTAAAGATATGAAAAAACTCACGAGGGAAGTAATAACTAATTATCATGTGTTTTTAACAAAAGTGTATAATATTTTTTCAAAATAATTTTTTTTTTTGTTATCACAATACAAAAAAAACAAGTTTTCTTTGCACAGGGGTGGCCCGCATTTAAATAAATGACACTGTATAAGTGGTTAGGTATTTAGGTCAAGCGGGGCTCATAATTTTTGCTGATTGATAAAAAAATCTCACTTTCATTAAGTGGCTGCGTAAACAGAACATATCCTGATTGTTCCACTGATTCGAACCGCCTTCCGACTTTATTAAGGCGTTTGCCATTTTGTGTATTTTTGTTTTTGCCAACCAAAAAATTTTAACCAAATATATATTTAGCGAATTTTCTTATTTAGTCCCTCGGCATTTAATATATAAAATAATATTAAGTGGCTATCTTAATAATATTGCGTAATATAATAAAAATAAACTATTTTCTTTATCCCTATATATTTGTAAATAGCCCATCGAGATTTAATAGCTCGATAAAAGAATCACACAACATTTTGGTCTTCACTGTGTTTTCTGATTTGATTCATAATGTTGATGACCTTTGGACCCGCACGATAAGACCGCAATTGACTATACTGTTATTTTTACATTAACACACACCGCCATTTTGTTACGTCATGTTGAATTCGTACCAGTTTATCCTTATATCCCATTTAATTTTTCTACAAAATTTGAAGTCAATTGAATAATGTTTTTTTAACGTTGATTTTTTAAAAAATTTATTTGGCCTCCGTTTTGTTCCGCTATCTTATATTCATACCAAAATGTTACCAGTTGATTTCTATATAACACTTGATTTTTGTGCAAATGTTTCACTAGGCCGCCGTTTTGCTTTGCCATATTGGATTTTTCCAGGTCATCCACATATTACCCTTAATTTTTGAATTTTAAAATTTCAAGTCACTCTGATAAGCAGTTTTTAGACTATGCCGTGAACAGACAGATAGACAAACCAACAGACGAACCGACGGAATTAATAAAACATATTTTTTGGCATCTAGACATGCTAAAACGTAAAGATATGGAAAACGTGAGAAGGTGATTTCAAGATCACAAATATTATATTTATCCGCCATTTTGTTCCGCCATCTTGAATTAATATCAGATTTTACTAGTTTATCTATATACCATACAATTTAAAATCAGTTCATTAAATAGTTTTTCTGTCATTTTGTTCCGCCATCTTGGATTCATACCAAAATTTAATCAGTTAATTCCTAATAATACTTGATTTTTGTGCAAAAGTTTTGATAAATTGGATGAGTAGTTTTCTAGGCCGCCATTTTGTTTTGCTCGATTTGATTTCTTCTAAAATGTTACCAGGTCATCCACATATGACCCTCAATTTTTGACCAAAATTTGAACTCAATCGGGTAAGTAGTTTTTAAGGTATGCTGGGAACTCACACACAGACAGACAAACCGATAGACGGACCAACGGAATTAATAAAACATATTTTTTGGCATCTAGACATGCTAAAACGTAAAGATATGGAAAACGTGAGAAGGTGATTTCAAGATCACAAATATTATATTTATCCGCCATTTTGTTCCGCCATCTTGAATTAATATCAGATTTTACTAGTTTATCTATATACCATACAATTTAAAATCAGTTCATTAAATAGTTTTTCTGTCATTTTGTTCCGCCATCTTGGATTCATACCAAAATTTAATCAGTTAATTCCTAATAATACTTGATTTTTGTGCAAAAGTTTTGATAAATTGGATAAGTAGTTTTCTAGGCCGCCATTTTGTTTTGCTCGATTTGATTTCTTCTAAAATGTTACCAGGTCATCCACATATGACCCTCAATTTTTGACCAAAATTTGAACTCAATCGGGTAAGTAGTTTTTAAGGTATGCTGGGAACTCACACACAGACAGACAAACCGATAGACGGACCAACGGAATTAATAAAACATATTTTTTGGCATTTAGACATGCTAAAACGTAAAGATATGGAAAACGTGAGAAGGTGATTTCAAGATCACAAATATTATATTTATCCGCCATTTTGTTCCGCCATCTTGAATTAATATCAGATTTTACTAGTTTATCTATATACCATACAATTTAAAATCAGTTCATTAAATAGTTTTTCTGTCATTTTGTTCCGCCATCTTGGATTCATACCAAAATTTAATCAGTTAATTCCTAATAATACTTGATTTTTGTGCAAAAGTTTTGATAAATTGGATGAGTAGTTTTCTAGGCCGCCATTTTGTTTTGCTCGATTTGATTTTCTTCTAAAATTTTACCAGGTCATCCACATATGACCCTCAATTTTTGACCAAAATTTGAACTCAATCGGGTAAGTAGTTTTTAAGGTATGCTGGGAACTGACACACAGACAGACAAACCGATAGACGGACCAACGGAATTGATAAAACATATTTTTTGGCATCTAGAGACCTGAAACGCGAAAATATGTAAAATCTAAGAGGGCGATTTTTTCACATTACAAGTATTTTATTTACCGCCATTTTGTTCCGCCATCTTGAATTAGCATCACAGTTTTACTAGTTCATTTGTATATCACAATTACTTATGGCACACAATTTGAAATCAGTCCATTAACTAGTTTTTCAGACTGAATTTTTAAATATTTTACTAAGATGCCATTTTGTTCCGCCATCTTGGATTCGTACCAAAATTTTACCAGTTAATTCCTAAGTAATACTTGATTTTTGTGCAAAATTTGAAATAAATTGTATAAGCAGTTTTTTAGCAATAATTTTTTTAACATTCCACTAGGCCGCCATATTGTTTTTTTATGTTGGATTTTTACCAAAATGTTACCAGATTATCTCCATATAACCCTCATTTTTTAACCAGAATTTTAAATCAATCGTTTAAGTAGTTTTTTAGCAATGCCGCGAACAGACAGACCGACAGACAAACAGACCGACGGAATTGAAAAAACATGTTTTTCGGCATCTAGAGATCTGAAAAAATCTCCGAGGGTGATTACAATACTTCCCTTTTACGAGGGAAATAAAATGAAGTCTATATAACTTATTGAGATCAAGACACATCGCGGAATTAATAAAATTACAATTTACCCATTGTTTTTTTATAATATGAATTCATATATCTTAATTTTGTGGGTGCCTACACAGGGCAATGGTAGAAATATAACAGCAAAATTTCACGTTTCGAGCAACATTAGACTGTACAAAATAATTTCATTAAAATAATAAATGCAATTTGCCGTAAAACAACACAAGTTCAATTAGTAAAACCTACAAAATTTGTATTTCTTTTTACCTATTTGGGTTTTTTTTTATAATGATGCTATTACTTTACGAACGTCAAATGGCGCTCATAATACTGTTATTTTTAGGTTGAAACACTGCTCGTGATATTCCATAGCCTGATCTTTTCTGACCAGATTCAGGCGGCTTCTATTTCAGCGGATAGATTTTAAAAAAATATTAATTCTCTCTCTCTCTCTGCGGTTGGTTGAAAAGAGTAAGTTTCTTAACTTATATGAAATTTTTGATTAATATTTGTCCTAAGTTGTTTAACTAGTCAACCTTTAGCTAAACAATGAAAATATGTGGGTCAACTCTCGATCAATGCATTTTTGAAGAACTAGACGATATTGATTTTTTTAAATGACTTGATTAGCGACGTCTAGTTAAGAAAGGTTTGTTTAAAGTCGCAATATTTCTGTGTTAGTAATCCGATGCACGGATCTTGGGCTGTAACATCTGAAGTGACAGGGCGGTAAAACGAATAAAAACAAAAACTCGTCGCTTTGTGAGTTCTTGCACTCGATATATTTGCCAGTTTATTCGATTCGTCGGATCCTTAAATATTTACAATGAATTAGGGATGGCCAAAATTCTATAATGAATCGATTCAGTTGAATAGATTAGTTAAAAAAAAATCGATTCGATGCGATGATCGGGTAATTTGAATCGATTCGTGGAAAAAATCGAATCGATTCGAAAAATATTGAACCTATGTCCTCTAGGCTTGATCAATTGTGATGTGGCAATAAATAAAATAGGTTTATTACTCCTAAAAGGTTTTATTATAATAAATGTACGTAAATAACATAAATAGTTATAAATAAAAATAGCGCTAACTAACAAAACAGATAATAATAATAATAAACCAAACTCAACCAATAATTAATTCATTCTTGACCCTTGACCTAGCCACTCTTCAATGCTAAGTGATCCCAAGAATAGTTGGCTAAAAAGTCGGTTAGGCTTTAACCTATTTCTATCCTGTGTTAAATAATGGCCTGCCTGGGAAAATAACCTTTCGGATGGTACCGATGTAGCAACACATGGTGAATATTTAAATGCTAACTTTGATAAATTAGGATATACATATTGCACATTTTTCGAAAAATGAAGTGGATTTTCTGTTCTTTTTACAACAGGATGCTGCAAATAATGTTTGAGTTGATACCAACGAGTCATGGTATGCCCATAAACTTTCAATATCTGCTGAGGTTTTATTTTCAGTACTGATGGTTTCTAAGTTAGTGTCATCTGATTTTTCTTCCTCAATAGTAACTACTTTTACTGTTGAAGAAATAAATTTCAAACTTGAACTAAAAGCCAGTGGGTTGTTAAAATGAATGTTTTTATATCTGGGGTCTAGAATAGTTGAGGCTGCACACAACTTTAAAAGTTCTACGTTTCTGAATCTTTTTTCTGTTTGTTCTACAATAAATTTTTTTAATTCGATTACAGGTTCCATGGTAGGGTTATAATTATTTATAGCTTTGGTCATACAGTTTATTATCGGGATAACATTACTGCATGTAATATAATTACTTCCACATAACGCAACAGTTACGGCCTCTAATGGTTTTAATAATTTTCTTATTTGTTTGGCAATTTCTAGCTCATACGCTGAAAGCATTGGCGCTAGTTTCGCTAAGCAAAATGAAACGATCTATCATATGAAACGTCGAATTCCATCGCGTTGATACCCCTGAATAAGTTTTAGGGTGGAATTTTCTAAACTTTCTTGAGTAACGTGTATCCGCCTAAGTTTGTCTGAAGCTGACACTGACTGCTTTGTAAACGTAACAATGCTTTTTATTTTTTTAATCACTTGCTTGATTATGTCACCTGAGAGATCTATTGCTTTAGTTGGAATCAGATTTAAAGTGTAGGCAAAGCAAGATAAGTGTTTCTCTTTGCCAATAATTTCAGTTACAGCTTTAACGATATTAATACCGTTGTCAGTTACCACTACATTTACTTTATTTTAAATATTTTCTTCAATATAAGAGGCAGTGTGACTTTCAAGCAGTTGAAAAACGCCAATAACTATCGACTTAAGTTCATATTCAGACAAATTTAAAAAATGTGCTGTTAGACCTAAATAACTTATAGTTGTTTGGGTTTCAGTCCAAATGTCGGTAGTCAATACAAAACCAGGTGCATTTTTAAACATATTTTTAGTAATGTTGCTTAAGTCTTCATATTTTTTGTCCATTAATCCAGTTATAGTTTGTCTAGAAGGTATTTTGTAACACTCGGTCGAAGAACTGGCCATAATGAAGAAGAAGAGATTTAAAATCATTTAAAGTTAAATCTTAGTTTATTTGTTGCTGAATTTGGTCGATTATTTCATAAAAGAGGCGTCTGTATGATGTTTCAACATCTCCCACCTTGTCTGTTCGAAGACACTTGACTTGTGGCTCTACATTTAACGTCATCGTTATCTCCCAAAATAGGTCAAAGTCATCTCATTTTTGGCTTAACATGGACTTTTCATCACTTTTTTTAGGCAAAAAGCAATATCATTTGTTTTAGTTTGTAATATATTAAAAACATTGTCCGAGAATGGAAATATTTCTAAAAATATGTTCAACAAATAATTTAAATTAATATATTTTCAGATACTGTTAACACAAGTCTTCCATTATAATTCCACCTAGTAGGAGCTACTTTGGGCAATCGTTTGTGGACAATGGAGTCCAAAGCTTGTGTCTGTTTTGTTGAATTGGGAAAAAAAAGCAGCCATGCCACTTAAAGTAACGAAAAATATTTTACACTCTTTAATGTGATTGATGGACTGGGATAAAACTAAATTTAATTTATGTGCAAAACAATGGACAAACACAAGACTTGGGAAAGTTTCTCGAACTTTAGCTTGCAGACCCCCTAATTGTCCTGTTATCACTGCAGCTCCATCATAGCTTTGAGCAACTAATTTGTTGTCTCTATTAATTTCTTTAGTAATGTTATAAACTACGGTATATAATGCAACTGCTGTACGATTCTCGGACACATTCTTAAAACCTAAAAATCACTCTTGAATACTTCCATCTGTTTTAACGTAGCGTATTACTATAGATAATTGGCTAAAATTAGTGATATCAGTTGTTTCATCCAGAACAATAGCAATGAACCGCGCCTCGCCAATCTCCTGCTTAATTCTTTTTAGAATAATGGTTGCAACAGCGGAAATTAAATCATTTTGGATTCGAGTCGACGTTCCGCGAAAAACGCTAGACTGCTCTAAATGATTTTTTAAGCAATCATATTAATCTCGAAAATTTCCTCTATTTGAAGAAACCCTTGTTTCGTCATGACCTCTAAATCCCAATTCGTGCTGTCCGAGAAAACAAACAACATCGGTAAGTCTTCTTAATATTTGCCTATTTTTATCGACTAGTTCATTGTGTGGCAAGATCATTGTGTTGGCGGTGACTAATTTCCAACTGTTTATTAAGGGCGTGTTCAATTCTAGTTTTGCCGAAGACTTTTTCTTTTATGACGGCCTGTAAATGCGCTTTGGACACAATGTTCTTTTTACAGCTTTATGGAAATTGTTTAAATCGGAAAAACCAGTTTTATTCCGGAGACCTTTTGCATTTTCAAAAAGTAAACATGGCCAACAAAATAATTTACTCATATTTTCACACCCTGTTAGCCATTTAAATTGTTCGTATTGTATTTCCGGACAAAAATGTCTAATATAGTTTTTCATTTTTGTGGGTAAATTTTTCATAGGGGGTTTTGCCCTTCCTTTGGAAATTATTTGAAGCTTATCACGGAAGTTTAATGTTGAAAATCCCTTTATTATTAAGACACACACCACACATTCACACACACTTTTCTTACGAAATTCTCCAACATTTTCAACGTTATTACCGACAGCCGAAGTTGACGGTATTTGCATATCCACGTCCGTATTATGGTCTTCCATATCGCAACATGCACGACGCGATGTACATATCACACAACACACGGATAGCCGTTCAAACAAAGAACCTACTCCAACGATAGCTTACGCCACCACTTAAAGCACGCGGCTGAAATGCAAAAATTGCAAACAGCCGGTGGACAGTTTAATAACCTCTGGCTCGATTCACAGGAAATCAAGCATACAGGACTTGGCTGCAGAGAAGCCAGCGGCCCGCATAGGTTCTATTCGATATTCTATTGTGGCTGGGTCGAAGTCAAGGCCGCATTTATTGTGGGCTTGATAATTAAGATAATATTTTAGAATTTTAGTATAAACTAAATTAATGGTTTCCTATTTCAAAAATTACATTTTAGAAGATGTTTTGTATTTTTTTTGGGGAAGCACTGCTTCCCTCGCTTCCATGGACTGCACGCCCCTGCTAGTACAAAAATATTATTAAATGGTTACATATTTGACTGGTCATAAAAGAAAGCTCACCTGAAAATTGCTTATTGTAAATTTAAACAAATTTTCTTTAAATAGAGTTTGCTAATAAAGTATTTTCATAGAATCTTATTGTGTAGTTTTCCAAAGATTTCATCGACATACAGCCCAAATGTTTTCTCATTTTTTTCAGTTAAGGTTATTTTAGTACAAACATTCTTAGCTCTTAGGCATCAATTTATTAAATATTCAATCTCCACATCACACCTGAATCTAACAATATAAGTTTTACTTAAGTTTAGACAAAAGCGGTTGTTAAACCACTCTTTAATGATTCTCAGGTCACTTACAATGGTCTGCCTTAGCTGCATAATCTCCCTGTCTTGCCACAATATAGACGTACAAGGTAACAAGGTCATTAATATAGAGTAGAAACAAAATAGGTCCTAAAACTGAGCCTTGTGTAACTCCGCAGTTATTTTGTAAAGCAGAGGACTTTGTTCCTGAGCGCACCACAGCCTGAGAACGACCCTCAAGATAGGATCTAAACCAGGAGTGAGCCACGCCTCGCCCATATCTCTCGAGCTTAGACAGCAGTATTCCATGATTCACGAAATCAAAAGCCTTGGATAGATCACAGAACACAGCCGCCGATGCGCTGCCCCGATTCACCTCGAAATAGACGCCCTCAAGAAAGCTGTGGATGGCATCATGCGTTCCCTTCGCCGACTTAAATCCAAACTGTTTAGGTAGAAGGTAGATGGCTCCGCCGAGTCACCTCCCTTGAATAAGGAGATTACTAATGCAGACTTTAAGCAAGCAGTAAATGTGCCACGCGACCAAGACTCGTTGATAGAGATTGAAAGCGCATCCAAGGCTCCATCAGGCAGCCGTAGAAGTACCCCAGCAGAGATTTGATCGTCCCCACTAGATTTTTTATTTTTTATTTTAGAAATCACCTCTCTAATTTCATGCTTGTCTGATTTGAAAAAACAAAAAGAGCATGTGTTAGGAACATTTTTAAGATAAAGATCAGAGTTAGATGTTACATTTTTTGTTAGATCGTTCGCTATATTACAATAGAGTGTATTTAGATGCTCCGGATCAATATCATAGTCGCCATGAGACGACTTATTACGAAAGTCGTTAATCATAGACCAACTCTCTCTTTGCTTATTCTTTGCCTTAGTGAGTCTATTTTTATAGTACGCATTTCTTTCAAATTTAATAAGCTTTCTATAGATGCTACGATATTTATTGTATTGCGAAATAAAACTAAGATTATCAGTAAATTTTTTTAAATAATTTAAAGAACGAAGATTATTCGCTGATTGTTTTTAGACCTTTAGTAAGCCAGGGTTTACTCTTTTTTGACTTTTTATTAGTCAAGCGCCAGAGAAAAGCACGATTGAACAAGTCACACAACACTCTATGAAAACTGGCGATTGGGTCCGACACAAGATCCAAATTTTGCCAATCTACATTAAGACACAAAGAATAAAATGTATGAACAAAAATAATCAATTGTAGTTGAAAATTCTGATCCGAGTTGGTCGTACATGCCTGAACAAAGTATGTACCAAGCAGGTTTGCATTATTAATGATACAACTTACCGTCTCGTGATCAGAGATTCCAGCTTCTAAAACTGAACATTAAGTCAAGATTATGAAAATACTTCTTTATCAAGCCCAAGGGTGAAAGATATAAACAGATAATATACAAATTAATCTGCTTACAAAAGCACAGCGAAAATTCAAAGGTCTTTTCTTCTATTAGATAATTAAATGTATCAATTGTTGTGAAGTAGCCAATGAGGCTAGAGGACCTTTTCATTAATATAAGTGCGCCCACATGGAGAAAATTTTCCCTGCAAGTTACACCTATTGGCTCATACTCAGGTACAAAGAAACATTCATCTGACTTAAGCCAGTGTCCAGTAATTAAAACTATGTCCGGATACCCTATGCTATCTAAAAATACATATAAACTATCACACTTATTCCTTAAAAATTGAATATTTAGGTCCCGTAGATTTTTAAAACCGGCCTTGATCTACCTAAAACGAGATAAACTAAATAATATACGGGCAATTCAGGTCTATACATTTTTTATAAAAAATTTATTTCACATATGTTACATCACTGTAGTTTTTAAACACGATGCGTGATTCGTAATTATCCCTTTATATTCCCAGGCATTAGTCCTTACTCACTACATCACTTTCATGTCAGTTTGTATATGGAACAGTATGTTCTCTATATCTATTCTACTACTATCTCTAAAAATAAATCATAATATACAAATTATTTTTAAATCTAGCTCTTCGGTATTTTACGCTAATAACTTTTTACTTTTTTTTTAAATATCAAAGATGAAAACTAGTCAAAAATCTGAAAACACTGCAGGACATTTTCAATAGTATCCAGTAGTGGGTATGTTTACAGAAGAATGACGAATGGTTTGGAAGATTTATTCATGTAAATTTCAAGGCCAACCAAGATTATTCCTATATGCCTAGGTCATGTGTTCATTCCGCACTTTTAGCCTCATACTAAATACTAAAATGTATCTACATCATGCACCAACCCATTCACGTCAGTAGTAGGCTGGATAGTTAGTGCAGATACACACTTGTTAATAAGAAGGTTGCAACGTAACCCAGGAGTTGAGAGCTCGAAGTGAAGTATGGGCCAAAGATGAAAAAGTGTCCGAGAACCATGGTTAACAATACGTTAAGATGTACTCAAACCAACACAACACAGCGCGAACGGAAACTGGTGCAGGTCGGGAACTAATTCTGCAACAAACTTGCTGATTCGATCCCCGCTGGTACCATAACTTGTTGATTGTAAATATTTTCTAAAAATATATTTCACATTTTAAAAACAGACTGATATGTAATGTATAATGTAAAATTATAAATTTACTAATATGGACGGTACCTTATAGGGATGTCAGATTTCACGTCCAGACGTGCCATAAGGTTTAGAATATTTGGCAGGATCAACAATGGTTATGATACTGGTGGGTTTGAATATGTTCCACAAGTTCTAACGAGTTGCTTATCAGTGGTACGATAGCGGAATTGGTTAGAGCGATGCACTAGTGATCCAGAGGTGCGGGTTCGATCCCCGCTCATACCATAACTTTTGCTGTTGATTATAAATATTTTCAAGAAAACTACTTCACGGACTGATTTCAAATTGTGTGCCATAACTAATTTTATTGTGATATAGGGGTCAACTAGTAAAATTGTGGTACTAATTCAAGATGGCGGAACAATCATCCTCTTAGGTTTTACATATCTTCACCTGTTAGCTTCCCCAGATGCCAAAAAATATGTTTTATCAATTCCGTCTGTCCATCTATCGGTTTTTCTGTCTGTCTTCAGTTCGTGGCACAGATTAAAAAATACTTATCACATTGACTTCCAATTTTAGTCAAAAATTAAGGGTCATATGGGCCTGGTAATAGTTACCTGAACTGGTAATATTTCGGTAAAAATCGAATATGCCAGAATGGCGGGCGAGTGAAACGTTAAAAAAATTATTACTAAAAAAAACTAATTATTCAACTTACCTCAAATTTTGCACAAAATTCAAACGTTACATAGGAATGAACTGGTAACATTTAGTATGAATTTAAGATAGCAAAACCAAAGGCCTTATAAAATATTTAAAAAAGTGTAATATACAGATAAAATCTTAGACAAGGAAAGAGAGAGGACGCGTAACATACGGATATTCCTTGGTCTTGCGCGTGTGACCGAAATTCGACCGAACGCCATTTTAAGGTGGCAAACTGTCGTGGTGGCATCAAAATTATTTTGAGGAATCTTACTTAAATTTTGACTAAAAGACTAAAATATTCTTAGTGTTTCACGATGGTTAATTGTTGTGCTTATGGTTGCAAATCTCGGAGTACGAAAAAGGAACCTGGAATTACGTTTCACAGGTAATAATTAAACACTTGTATTTCTAAATGGATCGTAATTTTTAAAATATCTTGGTTGAGACTAGCTTTTGAAAAATAAATTTTATAATGTATAAAATGTATGTCTAAAAGAAGCTACTGTACCAATTTGAACATTGTCCTTGAGTATTTTCATTCATGATATATTAATTGGGTAATAAATTATGCCAATCAAAACAACGTTTTCCAGTGGCGTGGAAAATACTATTAAATTAAAATTATCCTCATAGATTATCCTATTGACTGCTATAATTAACAATAAAATTCACTCATTATTTTAAATAAATGTGTGTCCTAATTTTATTATTATTTTTAGATTTCCCAAAGATACTAGAAGGCATGATCTTTGGATTAAAAACATGAAAATCAAAGACTGGAAACCAACGAAAAATGATAAACTCTGTTCAAAGCACTTTGAACAAAATTTGTTCTATCGTATTGGGGAGAGGACTTGTTTGCTAGATGAAGCAGTACCTACAATATTTCTGCAATTACCAAAATACCTTCAGGAAAAGCCTCAAAGAAAAAGGGTAGGGCTAACTAAAGTATTTTATTCACATATTTTTAAAAAGTGCCTATTTTGATATGGTAGCAGATTTAGAATAGAAAATTATGTAATTGGCCTGAGATCAAGTTGGTGCATTTTTAACAATATTGTATTACTATTTGTTTTTCCATAAAATCCATAATTAAATCAATTTAAGTAATATTAATATAATACACAAAAAGGCTAAGGATTACTCAAGTATTTTATTTATGTAATATTTAAAAAATATTTTAATACTGTGACATATTTAGAATAGCAAATTACGTAATTGGTTACACAAGTGGGCACCTTTTTAACAATATTGTTTTACTATTTGTCTTTCCGTAAAGCCATAATTAAATCAATCTTTTCTTATAGGCAACAAAACGATCCCGAGAAGAATTTGGGGAACCATCGACCAGTACAAGAATCGAAGGAAGTGACGCAATTCAAAATCCAGATGATACACCAAGAAAGAAGAAACTGCGAAAGCAATTGTTTCAAGAACAGAAAAAAAGAAAAATTCAATCAAAAAAAGTAAGAGTGTTGGCACAAAAAGTGAAACGCTACAAAAAAAAAGTGGTGTCTTTAAAACAACTTATTAAAAAGTTAACAGACAGAAATTTAATATCTCTAGAACAATCCAGTGTAATTGCTAATTTTCCAGGTATAAGCAGAGATCTATTAAAACGTAATGTTGGTAAAAAAAGCAAATATTCTCCGGAATTAAGGATATTTGCTATAACCCTAAGTTTTTTTTCCCCAAAAGGATATGACTATGTCCGGCAAGCTTTTAACTCATGCTTACCACATCGCAGTACTATTAGTAAGTGGTTCAAAAATGTAAATGCCGAACCAGGTTTTACCCAGGAATCCTTTCAGATTTTAAAAACATATGTAAATAATTTAGATAAACCTATTTATTTGGCTTTAATAATGGACGAAATGTGCATTAGAAAACATTTAGAGTGGGATGGCAAAAAATTTTCTGGGTATGTTAGTTATGGGGTTGACCTTCAAGACGATGACAATGCAATTGCAAAAGAAGCGTTTGTGTTATTAGTGAATGCTATTAATGGACGATGGAAATTGCCAGTGGGATATTTTTTTACAGATAGCCTAAATGGACATCAAAAAAGTAGTCTCGTGTCCCAATGTGTAAAATTGCTTCAAGAAACTGGAGCAAATGTTGTGAGCATAACTTTCGATGGGGCCCCGTCGAACATTGCCATGGCCAGTATTTTAGGTTGTAACGTAGATTTAAATGATAATAAAACTTTTATTACATTAAATGAAAAAATTTATATTTTTTGGGATTACTGTCACATGCTCAAATTAGTAAGAAACACTTTTGGGGAAAAAAAAGTTTTGGTTGATAAAGACAAAGGATTTATTAAATGGGAGTTTATTGAAAATTTACTTACTTTACAAAATTCAGAAGGGTTACATCTAGGTAATAAGCTTCGACATGCACATATTAATTTTTTCAAGCAGAAGATGAAGGTCAAACTAGCAGTACAGCTTTTAAGTAACTCGGTTGCGGATTCTCTGTCTTATTGTGAGAAAGAGTTAGGACTTAAAGAATTCAGGGGATGTGAACCAACTTGCAAATTTATTAAAATAATGAACAATGTTTTTGACGTTTTAAATAGTAGATCTATAATCCCTCCAGGATACAAAAAAGCATTATGTGAAAAGAATTTAACTGTTACTACAAATTTTATTATCAATGCTATTGAATATATTTCTAATTTAACATTTTCTGATGGGGAATTGGTAATACACTCTAGAAGAAAAACGGGGTTCTTGGGATTAATAATATCCTTAAAAAGTGCATTAGCTATGTATAATGATCTGATAGTAGAAAAGCAAAGTTTAATGTATCTTCCTTTATATAAAGTCAGTCAGGATCACTTGGAGCTTTTTTTTAGCTCTATTCGAGCTAAAGGTGGTTGGAACAATAACCCTACCAGTCGTCAGTTTACTGCTGCTTATAAAAAATTATTGGTCAGGGCAGAGATTCGGGATGATGGAATGGGAAATTCCATTGCACTTGAGGAAATTCCTATTTTATCTGGCCCTAGTAGATTCAAAAATATTGATTCAAATATTAATATGATAAATGAATCTAGACTCGACCTTTCTGAGGATGATCAAACCTATGATCTACAAACAATCTGGAGTGAACATGAATATATAATGAATACCAATGTTATAAGTAACTGTTCACTGCAAATTGTTATATATATTGCTGGTTTGCTGCTGCTCTCATATCCTTCTAAAAACATTATAGAAATCTGCAAAGTGTCTGAACATTTTTTAAGGGTTAATGAACCCAACTTAACAAAAAATAACTTTGTTAATATTTTAAAGAATAAAATCATGTTTGTTTGTATTCAAAATAATTATTTTAGTGAATTAAAAGACCATGTTTTAAATTGTAATAGTAACCATATTTATTTTCTAACAGAATCTGTAATTTCAAAGTACCTCAACATTCGAATACATTTTATAACAAAGAGGAGGTCTGAAATATTAGATCCTGTTCGAAACCATCTGACAAAAACCATAATTTTTAAAGGACAGTAAATTTTAGTTTTTTAGATGTTAGGTAGTAGATATTATTCTTGTAAATTATAATTTTATGTAAATCATGTCTGCGTCATTTATGAGAATTTTCTCAACGATAAATGACTATATATTTATTCGTTACAATATTATGTAGATTGTGTGTATGATGTGCGTTTCCATGCATGCATACAGTATGTAAAATTTAAAAAGTGAAATATGTATATTATTAAATGTCTTTGTTTTATTATATTAGTGAATAATGCAACGTGATTTAAATTTTAATAATTAATAAGATTTATATTTGTTACTTGCTATGTATATACTGCTTGTTGTTGTATAATAAAAAAATGTTAATGTTTGAGAACATTATATTTTATTTTATGTGGCCTAAACTTTAATAATCGATAAGGTTTATATTTTTACTTACTGTGTATAATGTTTGTTCTTATATAATAAAAAATCATTTTGTTAGATAAAGTTTGAAAAAATATATTGTTGTTTTTTTAAGTCATCTTATTCATTGGTTTGGAGCTTTTATAAAAATATCAAAATATACACTAAAGAGTACCTAAAAAATATATTCAGTTAAAGTATACCTAAAACTGAATTTTTATAACAATTTTTTCCAATATTCAATCAAAGAGCCTAAATCATATTCAATTGGTAGGGTCAATAAAGGAGTTTTTTTATTTTAAAAAAATTTTCTTTTATTTTGATTATTAGAAACTTAACATTTTATTTAGTAAATTGCATTTAGTAAACAATTTTATCGTTTGCATAAGTAATCTACGTTTGCCTTTCGGATACGCCTATGTGCGGATTTGCGTCGTGGCAAACGATCACAATTTTCGTTCCCTGTTACCGGTCCTCTCTCTTTCCTTGTCTAAGGATAAAATGGTACGTTTGTGGTACGAATTCAAGATGGCAGAACAAAATGGCGGATTTTAAAAGTATAAACTGGTACGAATTCAACATGACAACACAATGGCGGTGTGTGCCAATGTAAAAACTACTTTTTTTTTAATTATGCCCAAAAATCAAGTGTGAGACTTTACTATTCTTAATAAAAGGTAAGATTTAATATCGAGGGAAATCCCGGGTAAAGTGAAAATTTGCCGATTTTTTTATTTAAATAGCAATAATCCCAGTTTAAGGTAACGGACATAAATAAACTATATCTCGTTTAAAACAGCTGTTCTTACAGAACAATCTGCAATATATATTTTGCCGTAGTAAGTAGAAGGTACTATTTGATATTTCAATATTTATAACGCATTATCATGAAAATAATAAATAGCACACTTTGTCTCCTTTTAAATAAAGGACGAAATTCGTAAAAAGTCAGCTCAAACCGCAAATTCCTCTCTTCTTTCTACCCCGAGATATTAATGAAACAAATATTACTAAGCTGCCGGCTTTGCTATATCTCCGGAAAATGTTATGATAAAGCTGTCGGCTTTTCGGGTCATAATATTTTACTAAAAATGCTCAGAAGAAAAGGTCAGAAATTATATTTCCAAATTCTGGATTGGCGGTGCAATAGCCGTCAATAAGCAGAAAATTTTCATTTTCTCAGTATTTTTTCTTCTTAGACCCTATTGAAATAGGTTGCTGTAGACTTATTTCTCTTTCTATAAAGATAAGATGAAGTGGTGAGAAGTAATTCTATTTTAATTCTAATTCTATAATAATGGGAGGTCAATAACAAATTTAAGGCATACTTAAAATAAAAATAAATATCTTATCTTTAAGTTGAGCTTTAAATTCTCTTGAAATTCAGGTCTACTTTTCGTTCTTAAGAATTGGAAAAATGCTGAATGACACGTTCGTTAAAATTGCACGCACATTCCTTTTATAAACGATTTCTCTATACTTAACATTGCTAAAGCGGATAGTCTATCTTGGCCCAACTTCTCAACAAAATGTATAAGCCCTCGAAAAAACCCTGGATTTTCAGACAAATTTTGTTTAAAATATAACGATTTTTGGATATATTTTCATTCAAATCTCTAAGGGATTTTCTATAAGCTGTGTCTAGCTGAGTGCGAATATCATCACTTAAGACCATAGCATAGTTCACCGAACATTTCATGTAATCTGCAGAAAACGCCTGTTTTTTTATTTTTTGTTTTAAGTCTTTAACACCGGTTTTGCACCATAATGAATCCGACGAGTCCTTAGAAAACAACAAACAAGCATAACAGTAAAATGAGTTGGAGACTTCACAACCACATATCCAGTTAGCTAAATCGTACATACTTTTGCGAAAGTTTCGATGAACCTCTTTATTTTTGTCTTTACTAGTTTATCGTATACTAAGTTCTGGCAAATTGCGACCACTTACCTTGAATTCGGTTATTTTCTCAAAATTAAGTTCGTTAGCACTCTTTAGTTGTTCTTTAATTTTTTGCACTACCGACATTTTATTACATCTACATTCACAACTTAAGCATAGACCACCTTGAAATTGGTTATTTTTGCAAAATTAAGTTCGTAAGCACTTTTTAGTTGTTTATTTTTTTGCACTAATCACTACCAACATTTTATTTCCTGTATATTTCCAACTCACACATGGATCATAAAAATAAAAAAATATATATTACAAAAAACAATATATAAATCAATTTTCATCGATTAAAAACGTCCGAAACAATATCGAGTTAGAATATCGACCGCGCGACCTCTGAACAATTGAACTTCCTCATGCCGACGTGATGCCGCGAACGATCGATCGAATTATAAGAAGAGATCGGCTGATGACCCAAATCGCGATTTCAGATTCCATTTGCTATCACGTTCGGACGTCGCTCGGTAGCTGTGAAATCTTCGGGTACTTTCGTCAAGCTTTAAGGTAATCGGGGCAATTCGGGCTGCCCAACGTAGGTAAGTATAGCGTATTTTATTATTCCTAAGGAACGCAACAAGACCATTCGAACCGCCACGCGAGGCTAATAATGTAGCGTATTTAACTTTTCCCAAGGTTCGCATTTTATTACGACTATTAGGAGGCACGGTCAAACGAATAATTTATTTTGTGAAATATTTTTGGGGGGTCATTGACCAAATGACCGTATGGAAGAGATGCCACTGCAGAAAAATAATGATATATTGCTTTCTACGCTAGTAAACAGAGAATTAAAATTTGTAAATTGCTATTTCCATCCAATCAAGGTCTTCATCGATTCTTATGTCAGCCGAATGGCTATTACATCTCTGCACTCCTCAGAAAAACAATCAAATTATAAGGATAGGGGAAAAAGTCGTAGGATGGAGGATCTCAGTAGGGGACGGGGGGTAGTTTAGATTCTAGATAAAAGACAGTCTTTAGGGAACTTGTATTTGTTACGTGGTTGGGAGAAGTCATGAGTTTTGGTAATGAGGTCATTTTATAGCAAGTTCGACCCTTATGAAATAATTTGAATTAAATTTGTTAATGAAATCGCCCAAGCTTTCAAGGTTTGTATCCCTTTCGCGATTGAAGTTTTTTTACTGGTTTTTATGATGAGTACTCCACGTGGATGAGGCGTAGGTTAGAATTGGTCTAATATAAAGTTTAAAAGGTGTGATTTTGTTTTTAATATTAAGACTACTTTTTTGGTGCAATAGTGAATATAATTGAGCCAAAACATCTCTGGCTTTCTTAACGCTATAGTCAGTATTCACAGAGCACCTAAGGCCTCTATCAAATTTTACGCCCAAATATTTAATTTACTTAGACCAATTAATCTCCTGTCCCTGAATTTTGACTTTTCTAGCAGCAGGGATTCTACTATTTTTTGTGCGAATAATAGCTTGAGTTTTTGAGGAATTAAGATCCAACTTCCAGTGATTCATCTTGACTGAATGACTTGAATGGCACCAACGTGCCTTTGAAGCCTGGATGATAATATGTTTAAGTTTTTATTTGTAGACATTAGAGCGGTACATCTGCAAAGAGATAGAGATTGGTGTATTTGTTTGTCGGAATGTCAGAAATAAAAACGTTAAATAATAGGGGAAAGAGGGGAGAACCTTGTGGGACTCCCGCCCTTATTGGTCTAGGAGTGGAGGTGAAGTCATCTATATGTACCACAAATGTTCTGTCTTCCTCTACAGCCTCATAAAAATCCACCAAGCTTTTTAGACAATACATAAAAAAATCAATACAGCTCATCCTACACGATAAAATCTTGCTATAATCCTCTAACAAAAATAGTTAAACAACTTTAGTGCGCATGCGTCAGTTTTAATATTTATAACATGACACAACAAAATTTCTTTCGAGGATTATATGCGTCGATTAATTATTTTTCAACGCAAATTGAAAGAGCTAAAGAAACAAATAGGAGAATATCAATTAAAATTTAAAATGGTAAAGAAATGTCAATATTTAAAAATATGAAAGTCATTATAGATAAACAAGGATTTAAAGTGGAGAACAATAAATTAATTTTTCTCCAAAAATTTTGTTCTCCAATTATTCTAAAAATATTTTCCTATTCGTGGGTTAGAAAAAGGCTCAAAAAAACACACTGATTAATTCCTGTGCGACGTTTCGTATCTTTATTGATACACACACACACACACACACACAAAACATACCTGAATACACACACACACTTTGCCCATAACCTAGATGTGACGTGACACACACACACACACACACACACACACACACACACACACACACACACACACACACACACACACATCCAAACGCTACGTGTGGTCAATAAAGAATTGATTTGTGCGTGTTTCTTTGGAAAAGAGACAGCTGAGTTGATGATTTTTTGATTTTTTCCCCAATTTGTTTTATGGTGATATTAAGAGCTCCAACTAGATGTTATTATGCTAGACTGTTCCAAATTTTAGCGAGCAAAGTTCAGGCACAATAACACTTTTATTTGTATAGTACAAAGGAAAACATTAAAACAAAACAAAACTTATATTTAAATAATTAAAACTACAAGTTTTGTTTTAACTATTTTAACTACACTTGTAATTATTCAATAAGTATACAAAAATTTACTGTTTCTCGTGTGTGTGTTTTTGTTGTGAAATGTTTTCCTTCACATCACATCTAGGAATTATGGGCAAAGTTCGGACACAACGACAGTAAAAATTCAGGTATTTAATGTTAATTTATTATTTTTCAATTTTTACGCTGTGTTCTGTTTTTATCAAAGGAATTAATCAATGTGTTTTTTTGATCCTTCTCCTAACCCACAAATAAGAAAATATTAATAAGTTAATTGTTAAAGAATTATGAAAGGGGAAGGGCTCTGTGCACTTAGAAGTAAATAAATTGTAAAAATCTTTTCTTTGTATTTCGTGCAAATCAATTTATTAAAAACGTAGCAAAGCGCTTTGGGCTTTCGCCATCATCAGTGCCACCTGAAAGGAAGGAAATCATTTTCTTTAATTTTCGATAAGTATTTTATGAAGAGAGTTACTAATGTAGAAGTGAAATTGAATAAGGACAAAGAAACTATGTAAAAAAGAGTTATTATGAAGATAATTTGTATTAAGAAGCAATCTGTAATAATAATTCTATAAGTGATCTACTTACTTAGTGCACAGGAAATAAATCCATAAAGTATCACAAACAGTTAAAAACAGTAAACATTTAAATTGTAACTTACATGTCAAATATATAACAAATCACATTTAAAACTTTTATAAAACAAGGAATCACCCCCCTTTTAGCGACCTAAATTATCATTTCGTTCCAGTTAAGGCTGAAATGTGGTGGTCTCAAATAACAGAGTTTGAAGGTTAAACCTACAAGGAAAATTAGCCCTGTGAGGTTGGCAACCTATCAATATATTTAAAATTCAAACCTGTAGGAAAAGAAGTATCAATGAAGAAGCAAATTTTAACCAAAATAATTAGAAAATTAGAGAAAATCAAATTGAATGTGGAAGGCCGTGGAAATATTTTATATTATTTGTATATATTTTAAATAAACTGCAAGAGATTTAAATCTAGTAAGGAACTATTAGGGGAAAATTTTTCAAGTATTTTAAGTTGGTCATATTAATGAAGCAGGGTTGGCTTCAGCGGAGTTGAAACCAACTTGTTTTTAGAATTATGACTTAAACAATTTTTAATTTTAATTTTGATTTAATAAAAGTATTTTTATTCCATTACAATTGTTTAAATAAAGAAGAGAAATGTCAAACAGGAATTAGAACAATCAATGTTTTGTGGAGGTTTTCTACAAATTGGTGAACAAATTAAAACATATATACATATTTCAATCTTATTCACAACTAAAGATGTTTTCAGATAAATGTGTGTTATTTAAACAATTGTAATGGAATAATAATACTTTTATTAAATCAAAATTAAAATTAAAAATTGTTTAAGTCATAATTCTAAAAACAAGTTGGTTTCAACTCCGCTGAAGCCAACTTTGCTTCATTAATATGACCAACTTAAAATACTTGAAAAATTTCCCCCTAATAGTTCCTTACTAGATTTGAATCTCTTGCAATTTATTTACAATATATACAAATAATATAAAATATTTCCACGGCCTTCCACATTCAATTTGATTAATTTTCTAATTATTTTGGTTAAAATTTGCTTCTTCATTGACACTTCTTTTCCTACAGGTTTGAATTTTAAATATATTGATAGGATGCCAACCTCACAGGGCTAATTTTCCTTGTAGGTTTAACCTCAAACTCTGTTATTTGAGACCACCACATTTCAGCCTTAACTGGAACGAAATGATAATTTAGGTCGCTAAAACGGGGTGATCCCTTGTTTTATAAAAGTTTTAAATGTGATTTGTTATATATTTGACATGTAACTTACAATTTAAATGTTTACTGTTTTTAACTGTTTGTGGTACTTTATGGATTTATTTCCTGTGCACTCTTGACTAAGTAAGTAGATCACTTATAGAATTATTATTACAGATTGCTTCTTAATACAAATTATCTTCATAATTATTCTTTTTTACATAGTTTCTTTGTCCTTATTCCATTTCACTTCTACATTAGTAACTCTCTTCATAAAATACTTATCGAAAATTAAAGAAAGTGATTTCCTTCCTTTCAGGTGGCACTGATGATGGCGAAAGCCGAAAGCGCTTTGCTACGTTTTTAATAAATTGATTTGCACGAAATACAAAGAAAAGATTTTCACAATTTATGTTAAAGAATTGGCAGCTCACGATGGGTTTAAAATCAGTCACCACGTATTTAAACCTCCCTTTCAAATAAATCATTTACCATCAAAACTATATAGCAACACTCTTTGGCTAATGAAGGATTATCATTGTATCGATAGGGATGAAGGATTTACTCCTTATCATAGATATCGAGATGTTATCAGAAATTTAACTAAAAAAGTCGACTTTATCAACGTTAAGGGTGAAGAAAAAGCTGAGTTTGTCAGAAAATATTCTCAAAAGCCAGTTATTGAATGGAACCATGCTGCTTTTATCATCAAAAAGCTCTATGTGTTTGTGAATTAGCAAATGGTTTTCATCTGTATAACTATTTTAAAATATATTTGTTTTATTTATTAAATATTTCCTTATACATAATATACGTTCGCTTAACTCTAATTTTTTTAATTCATGTATAATTTTTACTTTTAAGAAAATCTACACATGCCTTAACAGCTAGTCTACATAATTCTGCATGTTCCATATAACGTAAATACACAATAATGTTTTGAGCTTCACTGTTTTGTCCTTCAAACGCATAAAACTCAGAGCAGGCTGCAGACATTATCAATTCTTCATACATTTCCATAACAATTGTCTCCATTACACTAAAAATTTTTCCTTTTTTAAAATCTCTTTCATTAGGACTGGATCTTTAACATATTCCTTCAATTTATTACGATAATAACCCAGTCCCAATTCCCTTATATCGTGAATAAGTTGTAATAAATCTAATATTTCACAATATTTGTTACATGCAGATGCAGCGCTCGCATATTCAGTAGATAGTTTGTCACAATAATGACACCAATGAGGTCTAGATTTCTTAGAAACCTTAGAGTAGGAAGACGAAAGCAAGTAAAATTATTTACTTAACTTTCTGACAGCTTTCAGTAATTTGCACATGACCACAACACCTTTTTATAGATCGCGGTGGTCCATCTATACAGTCACACTCTTGATTATAATGAGTGTAACACGCAAGTTGAACTGTAATTCCTTGTCACGTCGATATCGTTCTGGTAGTTTTTCTCAAATTTGTGGTAGCACCACTAACTCGACAAACCTTAAATAATTTAGATTATCCGCTTTAATTTCCCATAATGTTACCGTTAGCTCTAAACAAATAACTTCACCAACACGTTCAATAATATCGGTATATACAGACGTACCCATGTAACTTGATGTAAAAATGACTTGCTTTGTTGACTGCTAAGACAATAAAACATCTCCCTGGCACACGTTGGGACATGGCACCCTACAGAATAGAGGTAATTATAAATGGGTGAATTAATTAAGTTTACTTTTAAAAATTTATTTTTATCATTATTATAAATTGATTTTCAATTAATAAAATATTGCGTTGATTTTGTTAAAAACTTTGTTTTGTATGTCTTAGTATAAGCTAAATTTAAATTAGAAAGTAATCAGAATTAGAAAAGAAATAGTCTTTCACAAAAAGTAGTGAATTAAATTTTTATTTAAACTAGCGCCTGTGAAAATATTAGAAATAATCATGAGTTGTTAATTAATTTTAATTGATTTTGAACTGGTTCTTCGTAAAGAAACAGAAATTGAGAACATTCTTCTTTTTCGAAGCCGGTTAAAGAATTGTAAACATTTTTATTATTCCTGTTTAATCTTTTCTAGTTTAAAGAATGAACTAACGGCTACAGTGCGCTATATTTGTAATTTATGGCTAGATAAATTATTTTTTTTTACAGTTCTGGTCAAAGTGATGCAGGGCCCCCCTCATGTATTTTGTAATATGTACTCTAATCGTTGAACTTACTTACTAAAAGCACACCACGCTCCTGTATCTACATATTGTTGCCACCCCACCCCCCGGGGCGTATCTTTATAATATTATTTTTAATTATTTGGCTGGGTTGTTATATAATATAAAGTCATTGTGTAGAACTGATCATCTTCCACAATTAGACTGTGTTTTTGCTATATGTAAATTATTACATTATCTTATATTATCTCCGTGTAAATTATTGGTTTTTATTATTATTTCTATTGTAATTGTAATTTTTTTTATCACAGCAGCACCTAGATTTTGCGATCTGGGAAGCTTCTTAGTGTATCTAGAATTGTAATATAAAGAATAATAAAAAATCTTATTATTATTATTAAAATAAATAATATTTAATATTGGAGGTGAAGAAACTACTACAGTATTATTACAAAATATTCAATTTCATAATATGTTCAATTTTTACAATTGTTTTCAATAGAAAGAAATTACACAGCCTTTTTGTAATAGCTATTTTACACATGAAACAAAAAATGAGGTTGATGTTAATCCAAAAAAATAAATTTGCTAACTCATATTCTTTTATAACGCAATGCCAATAATTGAATTGGCTGAAAATCGGTTTTCAATTTAATTATTTCGTTATCCACTGTTTCTTTATTGGGAAAGGGAAGATGTTTTTCCAATTTTCTTTTTAATTCCATCAACATAATTGCTTTTTCTAAATACGCCAGGATTAAAATGTAAATCTCTACTCTATATTCGAGCTGATTAATCAGCTTTTTCAAAATTAGTATTAATTTTTAGACTGCACTAAAATACACCTTTATGCAGTTACAGGGCCATCCCTAGGGTTTTGGCCGCCCTGGGCAAACCTTCTCAAACGGCTATCTTCTCCTTCCAAAAATACCTACCGCCTTCATGAAAAAAATGCAATTTTTTGGAAACATTTAGTTATAAACAAAAATTTTAATACCGATTAGCTCACCATAATTTAAATTAGTTGCAAGTTTATTTCGATTGAAACTAGTGCTCAGCCAATAAGGCGTTCTTGAGACATACTGGAGGGCAAATTAATTTCAATAAATTTTAATTTGGAAAAACTTCGATCCCCGGAAGCCACCGAAACTAGTAAAGTAAGTAAAATCCTTAGTGCTATTACGGTATTTGGTAGATTTTTGTCCAGGTTGTTTGTATAAATACATTCCAAATTTTTTGGTGGGTCTCTTATCTTTTTTTTATCAGTTCATCTCGCAGTTCAAGACCATTTCAATCTTTGCTTTTACCATCAGTTAAGTATAGTTCCAAATCAAGACAATGTCAATCAAGCTCCGGAATATTGTATACAAATGAAAAGTAATTAAATTGAATTTTCAATAACTGAAATCTCTCGTCAATTGAGTTAATAATTTTATTCACAACGACAAAGGAAATCTCAACTTTAAATTTTTGACATGGATCGTTTATTGGCTCATCCTGAACTTCAAACGAAAAATGGTCGTTTTTTTTTTCTTGGACGGGCTCTAGTTTCTAGACAAAAGTTTGCTTCGATTTCTAGTTCCTGAGCTAACTCAGGCTGCTTCGACTAATACTTCCTAGAAGTATTTATCGTTTCTCCAACCCCGGAAGAGCCCGCGAAGTAATTCTAAGGATCTAGTAGACTGAACGAAATTTAAATCGGGACTCTGCAAAAGCTTCCTAACCAAAATGATCTTATTAAAAAGCTTGTACTAAAAAACAACGTACACCAAAAAATCAAACCTTTTAGTTTTTTTTGATAAGCTACCAGCCTCATCTCAAGTTAAATTTTCAGATAAGTCGACTAAAGCGTATAGATATGTGGAATTTGATATTTTAAAGCGTTAACAGATTGTACACGGCTTTCCCAGCGGGTATCATTAAGAGGTTTTTTGAGTTAGAAATTTTATTTTTGTTTTAAGGAAAGCCCACCTTTTTGGTGGAAGCGAAAAAAAAACATAAATAACTTATACAAGAGAAAAAAAGAGACTTTCAAGTATTGTTTTGATAGTGTATTAATATCTAAATTTAGGGAATGTGCTGTTCACGGTCTGAGCATTGCTCTGCAATTTTATCAAGAATTCTCTTTTGAACACCAATATTTTTTCCCGGCATCAGTGGCGTAACTACAATGGTGCGAGTGGTGCTGTTGCGGGTCTTTGGGGTCCCGGCAGCCCGGTTAAAGTCTACAGTCTAAACTATCGTATTAGAACTATCGATAACACTAAAACTACTGATTTATAAAAGCGCACATTTAGGTAAGGAAATTACATTTACAAAACTACGCGACTTTTCTTGATAAGCGAAAAAACCGTGTCACCGTGTGTATAGACCTTAACGCACACCAAACATGCAAACAGCCTTTTATTTTTAAATAATTTATCAAGGTAGCCGTTACTTGATAGAAATTCATTATCACTAGTATAATAAATAAACAAACTATATTTGTTTAGTAATTTCCACTAATTTATTTCCGTTTGAGAGCTGTTTCGACACACTGTGTATTTTTAAAAAACCAACTGTTAAGTTAAGAAAGTATGTTGAGTTACTCGATTATGTGGAGGTGAGTACTGCATACAAACATTCAGCCCAACAAATAGACCAATGACGTAAAAAAACCGAGACCATTATTATTTTTGGTAATTTTTAAACAAAAAAAAAGGGAATGAGTTAACATTTTATGCCGCCTGTTGTCTTACTTGTATTTTTGAAATCTGTCCTCCCCCTCTACCACTTTTTCTGACGTCGTAGTGTGTAAGTTGCTTAGAGTAAGAATAAAAATAGAGTTCTTTATTTACATATTTACCACTGCCAAGATTACCTCACAGTATAAGGTCGATCGTACGACGATGCTAAGCCTAGCCAGGAACACCAATGTTTATACCAATTTATATTACGGTGAATATGTTTAAACATGATGCAATAAAATTTTCATACAAAGAATAGTAATGTGTTTCCAGTATTAGTTTCTAAGCAGTATAAAGAAATTACTTTCATTGCAAAATAGTAAAATACAAACTAAAATACCCAAAGCCTCAGATCAGATTACACCAGTAACAAGAGTTTCAGTTAGATATGTCAAACCCGATCGACAATTCCGCGTATTAGACCATCCCACTGTGGTATTAGTCCATTCCATTTTCATTGATAACGGCTCCTTATAGTAAAAAAGTATAATAGTCTACAGTACAGATTGCTACAGGGTCACGTGACCGGCGTGGCTTAAAAACCAATAGCGGGTCGTGGAACTACAATAAATTTTAACATTAAAGAAATTAATTTGCTAAAAAATATTTTATTAGATACCAAGCTTTTCTTAGCGTCACTACTTCATGTGTTTTAATGTATTATTGTGTATTTGTTGATATGGTTCAAATCTTCTAATTATATGTCGCCTTCAAAAAGCAGCGTTCTAAAGGTGCGGTGACATTAGAATAACATTGATTTTTTAAATATTTAATAAATAAGTTTTATTTACTTTGTCTTGAACATTGCGAAACTAGGAGCTTTACTTGAGCTAACTATGGTGCGGCAATGTGAGTTTGTAAAAAAATGGCCGTTTCAGTTTGGAATTTTCTTTTAATCACTAAGTAAACAGCAAGATTTCCTTTTCCAGGAGACATATCTAATGGAAGATACCTTATGCACTTATTTTGGGTCACATGACGTAATGACCAATCCGGTTCAGTATAATAGAACGTTTATTTCGTCGGGGGTCATGTGAGAATCCTCAGAAGCAAAGTGATACAAGAAAGATTCTGAGGTGATTTTTTTGACAATAGTTTTTTCCTATCAGAGAATTATAATAATTATAGAATATATCTATACTATATTAAAATAGTCAAAGGGCATCTCACGCTCAAAAAAACGTACTGCGATTTCGAAAATCACTATATTTTGGATGAAATCTGGGGAAGTATTAAAGTTTCGGATGATTTACCGCCTTTTTTTAATTTTCATTTGAGTTGGGCCAATTTTTTATATAATTGTTGTAAGGTAAAGGAATTTAAATGGTGACTCTTTGTTGGTTCTAAATTGGTTAGAATTTAAGATTTAGGATATTGAAAATTAAAAAAATCTTTTATTTTTTAAATTTTAGCTATTAACATGGAAAAACAATATGACATTTAGCTATTCTATTTTTATATTATAGCGCTCGCTTTTTTTGCTTTACTCGTAGGAGGAAAAGAGGAAAGTATTCTAGTTGCAAGAAAACATGTTTTCTCAGTTCTGTCGGTTAGACTGTATGTCTGTCCGCGACAAAACTGAAGAACTGGTTGTCCTATTTACTTCAAGTTTTGGCTAAAAATTAAAGGTCATATGATGATGATGTGGTAACATTTTGGTAAAAATCCAATACGACTGAACAAAATACTGAAATGTTAAAAAAATATTACTAAAAAACTGCTTAGCCATTTTATCCTAATTTTGCATAAAATTAGGTTTAACATGACCATCAACTGATAAATTTTACTGCAGATCCAAAATGGCGGCCTAATAAAATGTTATAAAAGTCAATGCAGAAAACTACTGCATCGATTATGTTCAAATTTTGCTCAAAAATCAAATATTATATAGGGATGAACTGGTAAAAATGTTGAGACACATTCAAAATGGGGGAACAAAATGGTGGTCTAATTAAATGTTTAAAAATATCTGAAAAAAGTACTTATCTGATTGATTGATTGATGACATCCCCATTTTGAATATTTATTACTGAAAATGTATAAATTGCACACTTAATATCGATTTTAATCAAATCTGTATAAATGTTAAAATTCGCTCGCAATCTAAGCATTCCTGTCATTTTTTAAATATTTACTAAAAATATACGATATGTATTCTCAAATTTGTACAAATGTTAAAATTCCGCCGCCATGTTGGCATTACAATCTTGAATTTTTATAATGTTGACAAAAATCCATGATGTGTATTCTTAAATACCCCTAAATCCGAATTTTAATCAAATCTGCAAACATTTTAAAGTTAGTCTGCTATGTTGGTGCCGCCATTTTTAATTCTCAAATATTGACTAAAATTTCTTAACTTTCATTCTTAAATACTTCTAGATATTGATATTTCAGCCAAATCTGTACAGATGACAAAATTCGTTGGCTATATTGGCGCCACCATTTTGATTTTTGTTGTGCATTCTTAAATAATTCCCACAAATGTTAAAATTATACGTCCGACCTGTTGACATTGTCATTTTGGCATTTTCAGTTTTTAAATGCTGACACTCTTAAATTTTCCTAGGCACCAATTTTCAGTTTAATCTACACAAGTAACAAAATTCGTCGGCCGTATTGGCGCCGCCATTTTAGATTTCTAAACGTTGACTAAAAAAAGTGTATGCATGTCAAATTTGAAAATAATCGGTAATGGAAGTGGTGAAAAATCCATTACAAGATTTGAACCAGACATACAAACATACAATCAGACGAGTAGAAAGCTAATAAAACCGCGTTAAAAGAATTGACTTTAGTTTAAAACCCTAACAATAGTATTCACTAAAGAGGTTTAAATTTAGACAAGGTTTGACTGTTACAGGTTTAAGATGACATTTTTAACAATTATGTGTTCATAATTTTTCTAAATGTCACAATTACAAAATGACGGTGACTTAAGGCAAACATAACTGAAAACTAAAGTTTAATAATATATAGATAACTAATTTCTTTTAAACTTACCTAACTTACCTAACTTATTGGTTTGATTTTAGCAGTGAAGTAGGGAACGATTATTGCTTTGATATTTGTGAAAATACCTATTTGCCTCCTTAAGGAATAGGTAAGAATCCTTCCTTTTGTCAACGATAATGAAGCATGTCCCATTTCTTCATTTTCGTACTTCAAATATTTTAACAGGTCGTCATTTTGTTTCGCCATATTGAATTCATACCAAAATTTTTTTGTATCAGACGTAATTTTTGGGGAAAAATAAATAAAATTAAAGTTATTCGAGTAAGTGGATTTTTTAGCTATACCGGAACAGACCGACCGATCGATAGTAATGGAAAAACATGAAGATCTGTAAAAACCCGGAAAGATGATTTTTTCACGTTTAATGATATTTCCTTATGCGGGAAGTGAAAACTCGCTCCGCCACTGGCATTCGTCAAAAAATGGCCACCGGTTGAACATAAGCCATCCCCACTTCTTGTTTTATCGTAAACATTGGTCGATAGAATGTGAAAAATAGGAAAACTATTTTGGCGCATACCCCTAACGTGATCTCTGCTTTAATTTTTACTCTAAGGTAACTTCTCAATCATTTTTCGTCGAAAAGCGATTGTTAAATCACAAATGCCATTAAAAAGCAGACATGCTTAACTGTATAGACGCTCCCAAGGTACATTCGCAAAACACTGAAATTCGTTGTTGATTTTATTAATGTCAACACGCCTGCTAAAGTAAAGCATTGTTGAGAATAACTATAACAGAAAAAGGAAATCTAATTTTATCTAAAGCAGTTAAGCTAAAGTTTATTGCCTATGGTTCCTAAAGGAAAAACAAGCTAGGCTTGGAGGATTACGCAAGGCGTACATAAAGTGTGCATCTAGAAATTTGATTGATTTAGAATAAACAACAAAGTATCAATTAATTGATGTTACTTAATTTGAAATAAGATATCACTTATCTTATATTATCCTTTACGCGGAACTTCCCTTGTTATGATTTTTTTCTAATTGTTAGGAATAGTTAAGTGTGACCCAGTTTAGTTTAGTACATAGTCACAGTATATATGTGATACAGTTATCAGGGGCGTGCGGTAAAATTTTAAGAAAGAGAAGCAATTTTTAGAAACTTACCTATTTGTAATGTAATTCGATTCTTCAATGACGTCATCATAAAAATCTCGAGCTCCGACATATTTTGGAGAAGTTTATTTTCAATGGACAACAGCGATGTATGCGAAAGTCTCTCCTGTCCCGTTGAATTTCTCACGAATTTTTTTATATATTTAAGCGTTGAAAAATTGCGTTCTACTGATGAACTTGTGGCAGGTATTGTCAATACTAATTCACACAATTTCGACACTTTGGTGTAGGCATCTTCCAACTCCTTGTCTTTTAAAAATTGCATTAGTTCCTTAGCGTTATTTTTTGCTTTAATATCATCAGTTTCGTAAATCAATTTTAGATCAGATCGCAGTAACACTCGGTCGAAGAACTGGCCATAATGAAGAAGAAGAGATGTAAACGCATCTTCTGGAAAAGTTTTTCCTTTAAATGCATCAAAATTACAGAGCTCGAGGAATTTAAAATCATTTTAACCGTTAAATCTATAGTTTATTTGATGCTGAATTTGATCGATTATTTCATAAAAGAGGCGTCTGTATGATGTTTGAACATCTCCCACCTTGTCTGTTCGAAGACGCTTGGCTTATGGCTCTACATTTAACGTCATCGTTTTCTCCCAAAATAGATCAAAGTCATCTCTCTTTTTTGGCTTAACATGGACTTAAAATCATCCACTTTTTTTAGGCAAAAAGCAATATCATTTGTTTTATTTTGTAATATATTAAAAACATTGTCCGAGAATGGAAATATTTCTGAAAATATGTTTAACAAATAATTAAAATTAAAATCCCGTTTCAAACAGTCCAAAAACCCCGAGAAAACCCCCCGATCTATTTCTTACTTCTGAGTTCCACGTTTCATTGTTTTCTATTATATTCTCAAATAGTCCAATCAGTGACTCACGATTTTCAGATACTGTTATCACAAGTCTTCCATTATAGTTCCACCTAGTAGGAGCTACTTTAGGCAATCGTTTGTGGACAATGGAGTCCAAAGCTTGTGTACGTTTTGTTGACTTGGAAAAAAAAAGCAGCCATGCCACTTGAAGTAACGAAAAATACTTTATACTCTTTAATGTGATTGATCGATTGGGATAAAACATAATTTAATTTATCTAATACGTAAATATGTGGGAGGGTAATTTTTTCGCGATTAAAAAGTTTTTATTTGGCCGCCATTTTATTCGGCCATCATGAATTAGTACCACTGTTTTACTACTTGATCTCTATACCACAATTAGTTATGGCATATAATTTGAAATCAAACCATCAATCAGTTTTTTCAGGCTAAATTTTTGAATATTTTATTAAACCGCCATTTTGGATTCGTACCAAAATGTTACCAGCTGATTTCAACATAATGCTTGACTAGGCCGCCATTTTGTTTCGCCATATTAGACTTTTACCAAAATGTTATTAGGTCATCCCCATATAACCCTTAATTTTTTAACAAAATTTGAAGTCCATCGGGTAAGTATGCTTTAAGTTATGATGCGAACTGACAGACAGACAGACAGACACCGACAAGCGGACCGACGGAATTGATAAAACATATTTTTTGGCATTTGGCGACGCTAAAACGTAAAGATGTATAAAACCTGAAAGGATGATTTTTTCAGGATTACAAACATTTTATTTGGCCACCATTTTATTCGGCCATCTTGAATTATTACCACTATTTTACTTGATCCCTATACCACAATTAGTTATGGCACACAATTTAAAATCAAACCATTAAGCAGTTTTTTCAGGCTGAGTTTTTAAATATTTTATTAAGCCGCCATTTTGTTACGCCATCTTGGATTCAAACCAAAATGTTTCCAGTTGATCCAACATAATATTTGATGTTTTTGCAAAATCTGAGATAAATTGGATGAGTAGTTTTTTAATAACAATTTTTTTAACATTTCACTAAACAGCCATTTTGTTTCGCCATATTGGATTTTTACCAAAATGTTACCAGGTCTTCCCCAAATGACCCTTAATTAGATTTTTAGCTACGCCGCGAACAGACAGACAGAATTTGAGAAATTGAGAAAACATGTTTTTCGTCATTTAGAGACCCTGAAACGTGGAGATCTGAAAAAGCTTGGAGAGTGATTTTTTCACGATTACAATACTTCCCTTTTACGAGGCAAGTAAAAAGGACGTTAGTTATCTCATAATAAGAAAAGTGGAAAAATAAAGCGGTATATATAACTGTCCGACAAGGGCTTTGCATAAAACTTGAATACATTTTTATACGTAAAAACAGATTTACTTATTTTTAATGTTAACTTGAGAAAAAAAAATAGTTGCAAAATTATGTGAGAACTTTCTTAGATTTTCCAAGTTTATGTAACTCTTTTGTATGTAATTTTTAGAAATAAGTAAATAGTGACCATTGATAAAAAATGCTGATTGTTTTGTCTGCTATCTATGTGGGTTTTAAATAAAATTCCACTTATTATTTCTTTGTGGTTTTTATATTTTGAAGACAAATGAATTAAATCATTTGCTACGTGAAATATGTTTAGATTTTTGAAGAGAATCAAAAATTCGCAAAAAGAATTGGAGCAAAAAATTAAAAATTGAAGAAAAATATTTCTAGAAATTACAGAAAAAATTGAATAACTTTGGGGATTCGGCCAGCTGTTTGAATATCTAGTCTGACTGGTGAGATTTTCTAATAAGCCACTGTCTAGCTAGAAGTGGAACAATTGTGTAGAAATAAAATGTAGGAAGTATTAAACAAAAACAATGGTAGTTTTAACAATAGGAAACTTATATTTTTAAAGCAATTTTTTTTTTATTTATTTTTCTTGTCTATACAAAATTTAACTTTCTTATCTATTATTTAGCATTTGTCATAGTTTATTTAGTTCACAAGATATTCTTCAAAAGTTAGAAGATTCACTTTGTATTTTTTAAAACAAAAGTTGTACTTTTTTTATAAAAATGCCTAAACATTTTCGCTAAAAATATTTTTAGTAACTATAACCCTATTCGACTTCTACATATGCAGAAACGTATTTTCAGAAAACAAAACATTTTACAAATTGATGAAAACACTTTGTTTTGGGTCGGATAGACGAGCAATAAATTTTCAGTTCGAGCTCCCTTTCTGTAATTTAATTTATGGAACTCTAAAAATACATTGCAAATAAAAATTTTGTACTCATAAGATTGTAAAACAGTTTAACCTATAGACAAAAATAGATAAAAATAAATATTTTGCAATATTCATGCTTCATGTATATACTAATAAACAAATTGGTATAACTTAAAAAAAAGTTAACCCAGTTACATTCGATTTGCCTCAGTTTTAAGGAAAGTTTTCTTGAATTGAATTGAATGTATGTTTGTATAAATACTGTCAGCTTAAAGATAAAAAAAAATTGGAAACTTTTTTGTGTTTCTATTAAATAACGTAATAAAACTTTAAAATTATATAGATAGTTATGAATGATGTATGTTAAAAAAGAGCTTTAAGATAAATCATAACAGAAAGTTGAAGTTTTAGTAATTTAATTTGGTATTAGGAGTTTCACTAAAAATGAACCTTTTCTTCATTTTTTCCTTATTGAGGTTGAAAACTTTTTTCTACAAATGTTTCAGGGTATATAAGGTGTCACGAAAAAGCGTAAAAAACAATTTATATTTTTAATAGATTAACTTGTATTTTATTTGACCATGAAATCAGCTTCTTTTTGATGTATTTATTATCTTTATGACAACATGAAATGAATAAGTGTAACTTTCTTTTTAAGATAAAGTGAAACCACTATTTTCAATTGCAACGTTTCGTGTTACATTAAACTTTTTTCTTGAGTTAGTGGGAAAACCTTAATTATGGACATTTTAAATAAATAAACATATACTTACAAATACTTTTAGGGCGGACACAGCACGTTTTTTGAAAATAGTGGTTTCACTTTAGATCTTATTGCAGTCCCATAACCCACGAATTCAAGTTACATTTATAGACAACTTAAAACAATCTCTAAAGGAGTCTAACTTAAAATTCCCGCCTGAATTTTTACTTTACTTCCCTCGCAAATCCCTTGTAGTCGTAAAAAAAATCACCCTCCGAGATGTTTTCAGATCTAAATTTCAGGGTCCCTAGATGCCGAAAAACATGTTTTCATAATTCCGTCGGTCTGTCTGTCGAATTTTCGATCTGTCTATTCGCGGCATAGCGAAAAAACTACTTAACCGATTGACCTCAAATTTTGATTAAAAATTAGAGGTCATAAGAGGATAACCTGGTAAAATTTTGGAAAAAATTCAATATGGCACAACAAAATGGCGGCCTAGTACGTATTACTAAAAAACTACTTATCCAATGTATCTCAAATTTTACACCAACATCGAGTATTATGCAGGAATAAACTGGTAAAAATTTAGTATATAATATAAAATATAGCAGAACAAAATAGGGGCTTAATAAAATATTTAAAAATTCAACCTGAAAAACTACTTAATGGACTGATTGGGTGCCGTAACTAATTATGATGATGAACTAGTAAAATTGTAGCACTAACTAAAGAAGACGTAACAAAATGGCGGCAAATAAAATGTTTGTAGTCATGAAAAAATCGCCCTCCCAGGTTTTACATATCTTGACGTTTTAGCGTCCCTAAATGTCAAAAATCTGTTTTATCACTTCCGTCGGTTTGTTTGTCTGTCCGTATAGCTTAAATCTACTTATCAGATTGACTTGTAATATTTTGGTAAAAATCCAATATTCCGTAACAAGATGTCGGCCTACTGAAACGTTAAAAAAATTATTACTCAAAAAACTATTTATCCAATTTACCTCAAATTTTGCACAAAAATCCTAATGTAACATAAAAATGAACTGATAACACTTTGGTATAAATATAAAGAATCAAATCTAAATGGCGGTCTAATAAAATATTTAAAAAATCAGCCTGATATAGAGATAAACTGGTAAAGTTGAGGTATGAATTCAAGAAGGCGGAACAAAATGGCGAACAAATAAATTTTTAAATTAAAATACCTAAAAAATTATTAAATTGACTTTTAATTTTGCAGAAAAATTAAATCTGATATAGAGATAAACTGGTACGAATTCAACATGACGTAACAAAATGGCGGTATCTGTCAATGTAAAAAGTACTGATTTTAAATTACGCTCAAGAATCAAGTGTGACATAGATAGAAAGTGGTAAAATGGCGTCCAATTAAAATGTTTGAAAAGGGAGAACGCCGAACTCTCTAGAGAAAATTTGACGATTGCTTATTATGTAAATATTTGGATTTCTTCTTAAACAATTTAAGAAGTAAAGATAAAATTTTATATGTGTTAAGTGAGATGGAAAAGCGAATGTTATTCAATTTATTAATGTTTTTTAATTTGAATCTCAAATGTTTTGTTTTAAACTGAGGTGTAAATTAGACAAACTAGATAATTGATGTTTCCTGAACGCTAATTTACTGAAATGCCATGTTTAATTGCCACAACAATCATGAATGACTTTAATAGAATGGAATAATTATAGCTGGACATCGGGACATAATGGGCAGAAGTTATAAGCGTTTACACAATATGTAGTTTTTGGACTGTCTCTTCTATAACAGTAAACAAATACACAGTACTAACATCAATTTCTATTTTGACTGGAGGTGTCAAAATTTGTCATTTGCTGTCACAGTAGAAATTAATGTTAGCAGATAGATAAATGGAAAATTAAGGTACGACAGTGAAATTAGTTTTGTTTTAAGTTAAGTCGTTTAGGAGTTACAGAGCTTCAAATGGTCAAAAATGTCACTTGTCAAGCGCCATTTTCTCTAAAACAGTTGAATTTAGGTATAGGAAACGTAACTTAAAAAGTGTTTCGAATGTTCAGCACAATAAAAAAATGTAATAAGACTTAACTGTGTTAAGTTCTTGACAACAGCGAGTTTACCTTATTAATAAAATAAGGTACATTTTTGTTGAGCTGTGTAGTTGCAATAAATGTATCGAGCATCATTTTCAGCAACTATTATATTAAGTTTATTTTCGTATTACCTAGCATAATAATAACAGTGATTAATTTATCTCTTGATCCTCAATATCTAAACTGAACCTCATTGCTCTTTTTACCTACTAATTTCTTTAAGACTTCAATCATTGTATCTTAACTTGATTTTAGCCAATTTCCGAAGAAATGGTGACATTTACCGACTTTCATAGAAAGTACCATTTTTATGTAAAAAACATAGAAAAATCATAATCTAATCTCAAAATGGCAAAAAATTGAAGCCTTAGTGGAATTGGGTTAAATTTACTCAAATACCTCCTGATTCGCACGTCCCTGGTTAAAGTTAACATTGTTCAATAGGCTCAAATAGATGAGCTGCTTACTAACAGCAATTTATGTCCCAAAATTGGCTGCGGTAGCTGAAGTAGTTCCGGATCTTTGAAACGAAAACTAGTTTATGACTGACCTTTTTTTCTTTTCATGTGTTCTAACTAGCCTAGAAGCTTGTAATATTATCACATTAACACCCTGTATATACAGAGTTATTCACGGTAAGTAGATCATTAGAAGCAGCTGGAGAACTTATGAATAGACTACTATGAAAATTTGCCTTTGATCATAGATAAACATAAACTCACATTTTAAAATATTTTAAATTGGACGGTGTTGCCGTTTCTACCTCAAACGGGTAGCAATATCCGTTTTCTAAATGAAATGCCCTTAAAATAATAGTTGCTGAAAATCACGGCCACCATGTTCGATACATTTATTGCACCCACGCAGCTTAATACAAATTTACCTTATTTTATTAATAAGGTAAACTCGCTGTTATCAAGAGCTTGTCATTAAATTAAAGTCACAATTAAGTCATGGAAGATAACACTTTCGCTGAATACGCCGATATGCTATTAATGTATTGTGAAGCTAATGATAGAACCCCTTCTCGGTTATATGAAGAGCGGTTTGCTGAAAGGCGGATCCCAGCTGACACACTATCAATGGATAAGGGAAACTATAGTCAAAAGCAGTGTTGTCGTGCGGGTCATACTATTTATCAACGATAAACTTTTTAAGTTTGTTTTTCTTTTATTACGTGTAATCATATCATTGTTCATATTTCATATGAAAAAAGAGGATAAACATATAAATACCAACAGTTGCCAAAATCTTTGAGCGATGTCACTTCAAAGTCAGATTGACAAGTCAGTGACAAAATGAGTAATAGAAAACAATTTTCGAGTTTTTTGCTTCCACAAGCGAAAAAAATGATATTAAATCTAATAAAATATTACGAAAATGAAAATTCACCGGCCAATATCCAGGAGACAGTAGCAAAAGCTCTGGGAATCGGTATAACGACTGTGCAGAAAATTGTGCATGAAAAAAGGCATAATTTACTACCGAAGAAGATTAAGAAATGTACACGAAAAAAGCCAAAGACAGAAGACTTAAGTGACAATGTAAAAATGGATGTTCGTAATGCAATTTAGGATTTATACACATCAAAAACTAATATAACCCTTCAAGTTTTAAAAGAAGCTTTAAAAAATCGAAGCATATTGGAAATTGGACTAAAATCGTTGTCAAAATTAATAAAAATGTTGGGTTTTCGATATAAAAAGATTTTTATGCGAGTTGCCACATATAGCAAGTCAGCGTATCCAGTTTTTAAATAAATACACGGCAAATGTTAATTCAAAATTTAGAAAAGTGGTATTTTTAGACGAGACTTGGATATTTTTTATGGAAGTGGTTCGAAATCGGCAGGACGAGTCTGTAAAAAGTGTCAAGAGAAAAAAGGGATGTGGGACGGGAAAACGGTTCATCATTTTGCATGCAGGTTCTTCAACAGGATTTCTCCTAGGTGCAAGTTTACTGTTTTCTTCAACATTCAAAAGTATGGACTACCATGATAATATGAATTGTGAACTGTTTGAAAAGTGGTTAAAAGAACAACCGATTCCAAATTTAGATGCTCCATCTTTAATCATTCTGGACAATGCATCTTATCATTCAAGAATCTTAAATAAACAACCTACTTCATCCTGGAAGAAAAGTGATATTTATGACAGGCTAATAAAACAAAAACAAAATCCTTTACCAACAATATATGCCGTTAATGAAATATTACGGGAAAATAGACATGAGGTCTGCCACCATACCATTCCAGTTTAACGCAGTAGAATTAATATGGGCTGAAGAGAAGATGAGGACTTTTTAATTGATGATGATATTTTTTAGTCTATAATATTGAAAAGTTTCTGAAGGATTATATTAGTCTTTGACGTATATAAATCATAATATGCATTATGAATATCCATTTTTGCATTGTAACTTAAGTCTTTTGCCTTTGGATTTTTTCGTGTACATTTCTTAATCTTCTTCGGAAGCAAATTATGTATATTTGTAAATAGCCCATCGAGATTTAATAGCTCGATAAAAGAATCACACAATATTTTGGTATTCACTGTGTTTTCTGATTTGATTCATAACGTTGGTAATCTTTGGGCCCGCAAGATAAGACCGCATTCGACTATATCTCCATAGAAATAAAACGGTTAGATAATGATGCGCAAAGGACTATGCGAACCCCGGATTTTGAGGAAGAGGTGATTTGAAAATATCCTTCTGTAAGCACCCGAGCAGTCGCAAAAGACATGCGTGTAAATCATGTCAGTGTATGGAAGGTTGTTCATAAACAGCTTCCTCGCCCCTACTATCTTCAAAAAGTCAAAGCACTGGGACCAATTTCATGCCCTGCGTAGAAATTTTTCAGTGATTTCTTGACCGGTGTACAAAAGAACCTCAATTTCCAAAATATGTACTTTTTACTGGCGAGGCTTTGTTTACAAAAACGCATTTTTAATTCGCGAAATAGTCAGGTATAGGCTAAGAAAAACCCTCATGGTGTTCACATAAGGGTATATCAACATCGGTTCTCGGTCAACATGTAAGCTGGCATTGTTGGAGAATGTTTGCCAGAATTATTACATGATCTGCCCCTAAATATATGACAGAACTTATGGTTCCAACATGATGGAGTGCATGCTGTCTTTTCACTTCTTGTTCGTGAGCACCTAAATGAAAATTTTAGAATTTTTGGACGCGGAAGCCCTGTTACGTGTCCAGCACGCTCTCCAGATCTAACATATTTAATTTTTTTTTTTGGGGCATATGGACAGTCTTGTTTATGAAACTTCAGTCGAGTCAGAAAGAAATTTGGTGGCTAGAATTTTCGTTGCGGTTGAAGTAATGCAAACCATACCTGACGTTTTTAACCATATCAACTTAAATATGCTGCATAGGTGCAATAAATGTATCGAGAGTGGTGACCAGCATTTTCAGCAACTATTATTTCCTTTTTGTACTACCTAGCATAATAATAATAATAGAACTCTAATAATTCTTTCTTAACTTGATTTTAGCCAATTTCCGAAGAAACGGTGACATTTATGGATTTTCACAAAGAGTCCCATTGGTAGGTAGAAAGTATAGGAAAAATCATAATCTGATGTCAAAATGGTAAGAAGTTGAAGTCTTAGAGGAATGGGATCAAATTTACTCACATACCCCCCTGGTTCGCAAGCCTCTGGTTAAAGTTAACATTATTCAATTGGCTCAAATTGATGAACTTACTAACAGAAATTTATGTCCCAAAATTGGTTGCGGTAGCTGAAATAGTTCCAGAGTTATAAAACGAAAACTAGATTATGAAGGCCATTTTCAAAGGGCTCTAGCTACCTGAAGAAGCGTTTCCGGTCTCATGTTCATATGAACTTTTTTTTCTTTCTATCTTTTTATTTACCCTAAATTATAACATGATCACATTAACACAGTGATTTTTTCACATTTTCATTTTACGAGGGATGTAAAAATAAAATACAAATCCATGGGAAACTAATAATGTAGATAGGAATGTTAACAAAATGGCATTGATTTGTTTGCCCTTCAGAGAAATGTGTCAAATTCACGTGCTCTGATATGGTCAATTAACCATTCCAGGATTATATTATTGACAAGTCACCTGGAAGGCATATTCACCTAGCAACGTTACGGAAATGACATAAATATAACAATCAATTTGTTTGCCTCCCGATAAAGTGTCAAATTCACGTGTCCTGAAATGATCAATATGAAGATTAGCGATAACGCTTTCTATAGCGGTTGCGAAATAATTAAAACACTATTTTCATGAAAAATGATTTTATTGAACAAGCCCTAGGTTAGAAAATGAGCCGCAGGCCGCTGGCGAATTTTCTAAAAGGCGAGCGAGATTAAATATCTTATGAAACGAGTATTTTATATTATTTTTTCTATTTTGTGTACTATACTTTTAAAAAGCACTATCTTTTAAAAAATTATTTACTGTTGAAGATTTTCAAGTTGGTAACAATGCATGCCAAAAATGACAATTATACGCGCGCTATTTTTGTTTTTTAATTTAAAATTCTGACCGGTTTCAAATTCGAGGTGGCCAAGACTCAACATTGTCAACTTTGTAGAGAAAAAAGTAATGTCGAAAAGAAGGCCATTACGACACTAACTTGCGTGTCGAAAACACGTCTTTATCCCCGTTCACTCAGGTTGATAAAGATGGAGAAACGAGTCAGTGTATTGAAAATCTCTCAGAGAAACTGTCAAAACCACTAAATAGCTGCTCTGTCCATCACGTTTAGGAACGAAAATACTGTAGGATAACTATTTTCAAAACTAAAAGATCTCGACATTAATGTAATTTACAAAATTCCTTGCTTAGAATGTAATGGTGTAAACAAAGGTCAAAGAAAGAGATACCTAAAAACTCGAGTGGCTGAACATAAAAGGAGAATGATAAGAAAAAGACTGTTTTGGCAGAACACTTCGAGAATTTACAACGTCTCTTCAATTTTGATGAAACCGGTATTTCAGCTAGACAAATCAACTTTAAAAAACGTCTGCTACATGAAATGATTGAAATAAGAAAACACAAAACCTGTATTAGCAATAAACAAGATATAGAAGGGTTAAGTGGAACTTTCTACAGTATTTTATAATTCGTCGAACATCTCGTGTAGTAAATTCAGTTGATATACTAATTTCCATTGTATGTTTATCATTTTCTACAAATGATCTTACAAAAAAATATAAAAGGAAAATGAATTATTTATTTAAAACACTGATAGTACTCAAAGCGTATCTATCGACAAAACTATTTCAAGAACAGCAATTTTATTGTCCTATACTAAAAGGTATTAACAGCATCAAAATACCCACAATTTAAATAATGTTCTACAAATTATATATTTTAGGATTAACAGGGCATTCGTATATAAGTATGGTCATGCCTGCTATAGTCGAATGCGGTCTTATCGTGCGGGTCCAAAGGTCACCAACATTATGAATCAAATCAGAAAACACAGTGAATACCAAAATGTTGTGTGATTCTTTTATCGAGCTATTAAATCTCGATGGGCTATTTACAAATATACAGAGAGAAAGAAAATAGTTTTTTTTATTATATTACGCAATATTATTAAGATAGCCACTTAATATTATTTTATATATTACATGCCTAGGGACTAAATAAGAAAATTCGCTAAATATCTATTTGGTTAAAATTTTTGGTTGGCAAAAACAAAAATACACAAAATAGCAAGCCACTTAATGAAAATGAGATTATTTTATCCATCACCAAAATATTATACACTTTTGTTAAAAACACAAGATAATTAGTTATTACTTCCCTCGTGAGACTTTTTCAGATCTTTACGTTTAGTCCCTAGATGCCGGAAAACATGTTTTCTCAATTCAGTCTGTCTATAGGTATGTCTGTCCATCAGTCTGTCTGTTCGCGGCATAGCTAAAAAACCACTTATCCGATTTCTTCAAATTTCTGTCTAAAATTAAGGGTAATATATATATATATATATATATATATATATATATATATATATAGCCTGTATTTTTCGTTAGCCCCGAGTTTCTGGTAAAGCGATTTTACCGATTTTTATATATCAAATTTTGTCTTATAATTAATAAAAAAAATTACTTATTTTAAACACGCTTTAAAATCGGGACAAGTATTCTATAATTATTTATTTATTGCCTACATAATTACAAATATACTAAAAAAGTAAGCAAAAAAATGGTGTCGAATCTAATAAAAAAATTTTTAAATTAAAATGCACTGGCTATTATCCAAGAGCCAGTGGCAAAAGTTCTGAGAATCGGTATAAGGAATATACAGAAAGAAAGAATAAGAAATGTACACGAAAAAATCCAAAGGGAAAAGACTTAAGTTACAATGCAAAAATGGATATTCATAATGCAATTTATGATTTCTACACGTCAAAAACTAATATAATCCTTCAGAAACTTTTTAATATTATAGACTAAAAAATATCATCATCACTAAAAAAGTCCTCATCTTCTGAATCGTCCTTCTGAAATGGCGCAATGATCATTGGTGCTATTTCGACATCTAGAACTCGTTCTCGATTCCACCAATCCCATATTAATTTCTCCGTATGTTCCACAGATTTCTTCCAGTACTCTGACGTAATATAATTTAATAAATCTTGCCAAACAATTTGCACTTCATCTGATGTAAGACCATCGTTCACGTGTTTTTCGTAATATCATTTTGCCCCAGCCCATATTAATTCTATTGCGTTAAACTGGAAATGGTATGGCGGCAGTCGTAAAACCTCATGTCCATTTTCCCGTAATATTTCATCTACGGCATATATTGTTGGTTTTTTAATAGATTTTGCCATTAAAAGAAGTTCTAGTTTCAGCATATTGGGTTTGTTTTATTAGCCAGTCATAAATATCACTTTTCTTCTAAGATGAAGTAGGTTGTTTATTTAAGATTCTTGAATGATAAGATGCATTGTCCAGAATGATTAAACATGGAGCATCTAAATTTGGAATCAGTTGTTCTTTTAACCACTTTTCAAACAATTCACAGTTCATATTATCATGGTAGTCCATATTTTTTGATGTTGAAGAAAACAATAAACTTGCACCTGGGAGAAATCCTGTTGAAGAACCTGCATGCAAAATGATGAACCGTTTTCCCGTCCCACATCCCTTTTTTCTCTTGACGCTTTTTACAGACTCGTCCTGCCAAGATTTGGAACCACTTCCATTAGAAAATATTTAAGTCTCGTTTAAAAATATCACTTTTCTAAATTTTGAATTAACATTTTCCGTGTATTTCTTTAAAAACTGGATACGCTGACTTGCTATATGTGGCAACTCGCATAAAAATCTTCGATTACAGTCCTTTTTATATCGAGAACCCAACATTTTTATTAATTTTGACGATTTTAGTCCAATTTCCAATATGCCTCGATTTTTTAAAGTTTCTTTTAAAACTTGAAAGGTTATATGAGTTTTTAATGTGTATAAATCGTAAATTGCATTAAGAACATTCATTTTTACATTGTCGCTTAAGTCTTCTGTCTTTGGCTTTTTTCGTGTATATTTCTTAATCTTCTTGAGTAGTAAATTATGCTTTTTTTCATACTCAATTTTCTGCACAGTCCTTATACCGATTCCCAGAGCTTTTGCTACTGTCTCCTGGATATTGGCCGATGAATTTTCATTTTCGTAATATTTTATTAGATTTAATACCATTTTTTTTCGCTTGTGGATGCAAAAAACCCGAAAATTGTTTTCTATTACTCATTTTGTCACTGACTTGTCAATCTGACTTTGAAGTGACATCGCTCAAAGATTTTTGCAACTGCTGGTATTTATATGTTTACCCTCTTTTTTCATATGAAAATATCATAGGTCTATATAATTCATCTTCCGGATTTTATGCGGAGGATATGATTACACGTAATAAAAGAAAAACAAACTTAAAAAGTTTGTCGTTGATAAATCGTATGACCCGCACGATAATACTGCTTTTGACTATAGTCAACATTGATTTTAATCTAAATTTATTTTATCTTTATATATGTGTTATTTTATGTATTTTAATATATACCATCAATTTTAAATGCAGTAAGATACGCTACAGGTTTTTAGAGTATAGACGTAAATTCTAAAATACAATTTATTTGTTTCTGTTTTCTAACATAAATGTTCTAAAGAACATTGCCCGTTAAAATTAAAAAAAAACATATTTCACAACAGTTCTTAACTTTTAGAGTTCTGAAGATGACCCCATAGAGGTCGAAACGTCGACGAATTACAACAATAGATTTTCTATGTGCGTTTTATTGACCATCATCCAACCTAAAGAACCCCAAAAAAAACCTATATATGTTTAGATTTTTAAATTCTGCAAGGACTTCTAATTACATTTACATGTCGTATACCCAAATGCTTTTAATTTCCTGATATTGTCCTTTGAAATTTAACACAATGAGCACTTTAACCAGCTGCAAAATCTAAACGGTTTGATTTATAACAAAGCAGTTTGCACTTTCCTTAGTTTTTAAATATCTATAAAGAGACATCAACTTCCGGATAACCGGTTTAACTGGAACCAGGCAACAAATAGAGAAAGAAAATGTTAAGGGAGAGATTGAACTTTCCGTGAAGGTGAGAAGATTGTCCGCTAAACCCCAGCAGCTCCAGAAAGAATTAAGAAGACATGAGCCCGAATTTCGTCGGCTTCCCACACTCGCACTAAGCCTCCACAGTTAGGAAGGTTTCAATAAAAGGATTGCCCGTAGTAAGAGGAACCCAATGGGATGACATGGCTCACGTGACTCGACCGTGAAAAGAGCTACAGGTTGTTAAAAACCATGAGATGGGACTATCACAGGAAACCTTACAAAAAAGCGCTGTAAGACATTGCATTAGACAAAGGAGAGTGCTTTTGATTTTTCAAATGGAAACTGGAAAACTAAAAAATCAATAGCTAGGTGATCCTTGTTTCTTAATAGCTAAGAGAAGGAGACAGGGGCAAAGAAGTCATTGTATCCATGTTAGGCCCCGGTGACTAGAGCTATCAACGCACACGATTCGAACAGGCAGAACCCTCATGAGAAAAAATTCCTTTCTGATAATAACAATTAAAAAAGAACAGCTTAGCTATAGAAATAACTCTGTAGATGTCGCGACAATACTGTGTCCATGGAAACGTAGTTACTGCCCTCATCCATTTCAGTTTTTTTAGTATATTTTGTTGGATCCAAAGAAAAATTATTTAAAGACAATTGCTACCCGCCTAAATTAAATTATAAAAAAGCTTGTTATTCAGTGAAAACTAATTTAAAATTTGGACATTCATTATTTAGGTGTATTCTAATTTGTGTTTCATTTATGGACTGAAAACTGCAAGTAAGTTGAAAATAAAAGTATTATTTAGAAACGTCTAATATTTTTTTTTTGAAAATAAATTTTAATCTTATTTATTTTATGCATATTTGTCGAGAACCTACTCAGTTATTAGAAAGTAAGTTTTTTATTTATGAATTTTGTAATCCGCTTATTCTCCTTGCTGACCTTGCAGATTATACAGGAGATACTTTTTGATGCGGGAACTTTTGTATAATTCTCTGAATTATTTAGCTTTTTAAAATATATGTTCACAACTGCCGGTAGGGTCCTTAAAAATGGAAATTCAAACAAAGCCATGTCACTGTACTCACTGTCAGATTGTCACATGATTGCCGAATGTTACATATCTTTTTAGAAGAGTTGAAGTTGATTTAATAGTAATTAACTATATAACGTTTCGTTATAAATAAATATTGATTGCTAATGAATATTAATTGTAAATATTCCAGATATAAACTCTTGCGAATAGTATTTAATTTGTAATAGTTGCCTAAATTTATGGATAAAAATTAACTTTCGACAATATGGTTTGCGCATGTGTGGTTTTGATTTTGAAGTTTTCATATATTTATTTAACGAACTTCTCTGTTTTTTAACTGCAAAATTTGCGATGGTCATTGTAATGTAGATTTTCTGGTGTCCTCTTGTTTTAAAACACAACTAACTGATCTCTTGGATGGTTTCGGTCTTGAAAATATTTTACTTCTTGAACCAACTAGAATAGCTCCAAATAGTTCATTTCTTTGGATTATGTTGTCATCATAACACTAAGTTGTTTAATACCATTAATTGCAAAACAAACATAGCTGATCATCGGGGCCAGTATGTCACGAGCGAGAGGATCGATCTTACATCACAAAAACCTCCAAAAGTAATTATATATAAACGACATTTTACCAAAGGAAATCTAAATAATCTAAAGTATTTTTTATCGAGAAATGATATGCCTGAGTTATACCATCTAAATGAAATAAATGAAACCTGGACCTGTTTTCAAAACTTTTCACAATATTGTCTATCTTCTGGATCTCACTTGTCCCATATCAAAGACTATTTTAAAGGGTCCTACCGAATATAAAGGCATTAAGCCAGGCTTAGCTAAAGAAAGTGAAAAACTGAAAAACCTCTACTGGTTAAATGTAAATACTAACTGTAAGGAACTACAGCAACATTATCGAAATAGTAAAAAAAGATTTCAGTCTAAAGTAAAATTGGCTAAAAAGAACTATTTTCAAAACAAAATTAGCATCAGCAAACCCTTCCAAAACTATATGGCAAGTAGTTAATGCAAATTTGGACCGAAATAAATCATATAACAGCCCTAAGTTAAAAACAATATCTCGGTTAAAGATCCTTTGCAAATAGCTAATCTGTTTTGTGATTATTTCTCAAAAGATATAGAGGATAAACTGTTAGGCCTCGGAATTAAGGATTCCGGATTAAGGAAACCGTTTTTAAAAAGAAACAAATTTTACTGAACACGAAGCTTTCTGTATTGATACTGACATTACACATTAAGGGTCTTATATTTATAAGGTTTATCCTAATCAGCTTAACAATAACATTAGAAAGTATACATAAACTAAATATCTCCCTAATGGGTTCGAAAGTGTGTGACGACATGGGCGACGTCTGGTATGCAGGCAAAGCATGGTTCCTTAATTCCTCCCTTCTTAGGCTTGGAACTCCCGAGACAAGCTAGGAACGACTTGGATTGCATTGAGAGGTTTTAATTGGTCATTATTTGCATCTTCGGTCCCATTTTCTTTTGTAATTTTCCTGCAATTTCTAATTTTCGACCTATACTTATATGCTAAATACACTGTACATAGAAAAATTAAGACGATATATATACTAAGAGAAACAGAGCGATTTTGCCATTTTAAATTGTCTAAAACTACATTATGTTGTAAATCTTCAATTTTTTTCTCATACGTGTCTAAAGGCTGAAATGATATTTTGTGTGCTGTCAAATCATACATATCTATGCTAGGTTCTTTAATATTATTGTTCATTGTTTCTTTATAAATGTAAGTGTTTTTAAGAATTGATATTTTACAATATTTATGAACTAAAGTCGGATTAGTTATTACGATTTGTGTTTTATTACAATGTTCAAATAATAACGTTTTCTGATTAGTATTTATTAATAATTGATTATTTTTCATAATACTAACTTGCGAATAATTACTACTATGTACAATTAGACATTTTGACAATGTTCTTAAATTACATTCATTATACATAATTTTATAACACAAAACTCGATTAATACTTAATTTTATACAGGGTTTTTCTAAAAAGTTTATGTTTTCATCTTCTAATACATAAGGCGTTGGTGTGACAAGTAAATTAGTTTGATTAAATAATACAGGATATAATTTTTGGTAGTTATAAGTAATACTATATATAATAGGAATTTTTAGTACAAAGATTATCTCGTGATCGGAAACTATAACGTTCAATTTGCAGAGATTCATGAACTCGAAATAATATAATTTAGAAAAAGGTATAAGTTCATTACGAGAAAATATGGTATTTAAGAATTGTTCGATTTCGATTATATCTAAAGTATTTATTAGTAAGAGATTTATTTCCTCATTAACACTAAGGGCGATAATATTTAAAAGCTTATCTAAATAAGCTTCCAAAATTCGCACATTAAAGATTTCGCTAAGAATAGCTTCCTGTAATTTTATTTCTTCGTTAATGTTATTGAGACTTTTTGTTACTTGCTGAAATTGAGAATTTATTTTATTAGTGGCATTTTCGAATTTACTTTGTAAAGAATACAATAGAGACAAAGTTTTGGTATTTTGAATTTTTATCTTATTTTCATTATTTCGTAGAATTTGCATATTTGCCATGATTTCTCCTAAATCATTCTGATCTAGATTACCAGTAATATATCTAACAGCAGTACCTAAGCCATTAAATAAACTACGTTTATTTCTTTGATGTGTTAATAATTTATATTTTTCACGAAGAGATTTTACCGTTTCTTCTAAACGATTAAATAGTGTATTATTTTTATTGTTAATTTTTAATTCTAATAGAAAGGCATTGGTTGCGCAGCGTTGTATATTCTTATTAATAGAAGTTAAATTAATATGAAAATATGTCTTATGATAATAATTTACAAGAAATGCTAAATCTAAATTTTCTTGGATATATGGTACATTCTTAATCTTTAGAACTTCCTGGCTGTTGACCATCCCTGGGATCAGGAGGATTGTCGTAGTCCTGCAAAGAAAATTGTCGTCTTTGAGGCTTGACATTTCTCAAATGGAAACTTAAGTGGGGTTCATTTGCAATTTTAATTTTTTCTTTCTCTTGTTGAATTTTATCTATCTTACGGTATAACGGACGAGTTTTATTACCTCTTTGAGTAGAAGTTTTTAAATATATTGATTTACTAAGTTCAACATTATTTTCAGGGGTATTTTTATTTCTTTTCTCTAGCGTTTTGCTAGCCTTGTCTTTCATGTGGTGAGAAAGTTTTTCGTAAAAGGGGAGTATTTCTTTTCGACGTTTTTCGTTATAATGTTAGTATATATTTTCACTGATTTCTATTAAATGTTTATTTAAATTTTCATAGGGGCCGTACAATAGCGAAAAAGGTGTAAAATTAGTGGACGAATGTACACTTTGATTATAAATTAAAATTGCGGTGATCATTAGATCTTTAATGTGGTCATCTTTATTTTGTTGGCGTAAAATGCGTAATTTCTCCTTTATCGTGCTATGAAATCTTTCTAAAGGTGATAATGAACTGGGATTCATGGAAGAAGTGACGTGATAGTCAACGTTGTGTAACTTGAGATATTCTTTAATTGTATGATTGTTAAATTCACCAGCAGAGTCAGAAGTTATTTGATCCGGAAAATTATGATGTGTCATAAAATGGCGTAATTTAGTTAAAATATTGGTTGCCGTTTTAGAGACAACGTGGTATGCTTGTGCATATTTACTAAAAAGATCAATAATAGTTAGGAAATGTTCATTTTCAACGCTAAAAGTATCTATAAACAAGTGTTGAAAAGGTTTTTCAGCAATTAGGGGACCCTTAAATGGTGTTTTATAGGGGTGTCTTTCATATTTAGACATTAGACAAATTTGACATTTATTTATATAATTCGTAATATTTTTTTTTATATTTGGAGTATATACGAGTTTTTGAAAGTGATTATAAGTTTCGTTAATACCGTTGTGGGTTTGACTATGATAAAGAGATAATTCTTCGTTAAACCTATTTTGATCTAAGAGGATTGGTTTAAAACCAGCTTTGACAAATTTTAATTTTTTAAAATGTTCCTTAAGGAGTTTAATTATTATACTTTCGAGTAGCTGTTCCTCATAATAAATACCGTAGGTTAAATTTGGATTTATATATTCTTTGATAAATGTTAGTATATTATTTTCCTCATTACCATGTCTTAAAGTAACTTGGAAAGAGTTTTTTCTTAAAATTTTTACGGAGTAAGAATCTTCTAATTTCAATATTAGGTAATTGTTAAAAGTGTATAAATTTTTCTCTGAATAGGTGAGACCACATATAGGGTTTTCCTCAGATGTATGCACAGTGATGTCATCCTCATTATCGTCATTTGAGATACGTAATCGGTCTGCTAAAGGTAAATCATCGAGTAAGTCTGAATCTGAATTTTCAAGATTACTATTCAGTATTTCGTCAATATCATCAGGACTTAGCTCAATATCAGACTGGACGTTGGGTAATACGGACAGCAAATCGTCATCTTCATTTAATAGATTATCTTGTGTTTGTTTTCTTGTTAAGGCATTAATTTCTATCCTACTTAGAGCGTTGGCTACTTTATTTTCTTTGCCTTTTTTGTATTTAATTTCAAAATTATATTCTTCTAACTTTAGTTTCCACCGAATTAATCTTTGATTAGGTTCTTTGAGCGAAAATAACCAAGTGAGAGGTTTATGATCGGTTTCAATTGTAAATTTCTGACCAAACAGATAAGGACGGAAATGTTTGCAAGAATCTACAATCGCGAGTAATTCTTTTTCTATTGTGGCATAATTTCTTTTTGCCGTATTTAATGTACGTGAATAAAATGAGATTGGCCTACCATTTTGTGATAGAACTGAACCTATAGCTATATTGCTAGCGTCGGTTGTCAAGAAAAATTCTTTTTTAAAATCAGGATACGCAAGTACAGGGGCATTACAAATAGTTTCTTTGCATATGTTAAAGGCTTCTATGTATTTCGGATCATTAACATTAATTTTTTCATTTTTTCTTAAACATCTTGTAAAAGGTTTTGTTAGGTGGGCGAAATTTTTTATAAACTTGCGGTAATACCCTATAAGACCTAAAAACGCTTGTATTTCTTTCTGATTTTTTGGTAAAGGAAATTTGACAATACTTTTAATTTTTTCTTCGTTCGGTCTAATACCTTCGGGGGTAATAACATGTCCAAGAAATGGAACTTCCTTACGGAGAAATTCTGACTTATCTAATTGAATTTTTAAATTGAAGTGATTGAGTTTTTCAAAAATACGCTTTAAATGTAAAATACGTTCGTCGAGAGATTTGGAGTAAACAACAATATCGTCCATATAAACAAAACAAAATTTGTGAAGATATTCTAATAAAACATGGTCCATCATTCTTTGAAATGTGGCCGGGGCATTTTTTAAACCAAAGGGCATTCTTACATATTCAAAATGACCATTTTCCACAGTGAATGCAGTTTTTTCAATAGAATTGTTGTCTAAGGGTATTTGGTGAAAGCCTTGGGCTAAATCAAGTGTGCTGAAATATTGGCATTTTCCTAAATTTTCTAGTATTTCCTCAATTCTAGGTAATGGATATTTATCTTCAATCGTTTTTTCGTTGATTTTACGAAAATCTATGACCATACGCCATTTTTTCTCGCCTGAGGCGTCTAGTTTTTTTGGCACAATCCATACGGGACTAGAGTAAGGAGATATAGACGGGCGTATTATTTCATTCTCTAAAAGTTTAGTTATCTGTTTTTGAATTTCTTGTTTCAAATGGTAAGGATATCTAAAATTTTTTACATAAATAGGATCATCATTTTTTGTTCTGATAAAATGAGAGACAGCGTTACAAGCAGTGAGTTTTTCCTCTGGGTTATAGAATACACTTTTATGCCCATAGCATAGCTTAATTATTTTTGCTTTTTCTTCGCTATTCATGTGATTAGTTCTGATAACTTTCTCTACTTTTAAGCAATTACTTTCCTTAACTTCATTGTTTATATTTTCAATTTCAAAATTATCCAGAGGTTCAGTCTGAATATTATCGATATTTAAATTGTTCAAATCATAAGGATAATTTACTATAAAATTGTTAACGTTGCATATACTTTCTAGTAGAACTACTTCTTTGTTTATTTTAATTTCTGGCACTAAAACTTGGCCATCTTTTATTTTACTTATTAATTTTTCACTTTTATTAATATCTTCTTGATAGTAAATTTTTATATTAGGCATTATTAAACACTTATTTTTTAAATCAATGGTACATTGTAAATTTTCAAAATCCTTAAAACTAAGTAAACAATCGAATTTTTTATGCCAGGGTAATATTAAAAATTCAATAGGCTTAAAATTTTTAAATTCTGCTAGGAGCGGAATATTAACAGCATATTGACCTTTAATGGTTTTATGACATGTAGTAATTTCGAAATTATGTGGATATATAGAATTAGGGAATAACTTAAAAGCTACTTCAGGGTTTATTATACTAGATGAAGCGCCTGTATCAATAAGAATATTTATATTATATTTACTGCTAAAAATAAAGGGTAAGCGGGTTTGATTTGTATAATTATTTGAATCTAAGTTGATTCTTGTAGCGGGGCTTCTTCTTGAAAATTTTGGTCTTGAGGTTCTTCCTCAGTATTATGTATTTCTTCAATAATAATTCCGGGATGTGAATTAACTTGTCTAGCGAAATGGTTATAATTATTATTGTGAGGCGGACGATTATTCTGGGAATTTGAACGCACAGTATTGCGTGAAGTAATTGACATAGGCGTCGGTTTGGGGAATTGTTGCGCATTATTTTGTGGCGCGAATACGTTTTGTTTGTTTGTTTGAAAAGTTGGGGAATTTGAAGAAAGATTTCTTTGCGGAGGTCTGAATACGGGACCTCTAGGGAATTGATTATTAGAAGGTTGATTATTTGAGAATATATTGGGGCGTGAAGCATTTAGGTTTGACAAAAATTGATTATTAAACGAAATATTGTTTGGAGATACATGACGTGGTGTATTTTCATTTGGTAAAGGATTTTTAAATGAATTTCTTTTTGACATGTTTTGTCGCAAAAAGTTTTTGTAATTAATTTGAGCTTGAATATTATCATAATCCCTGCAAATATTTACACATGCATTAAGGCTAACAGGGTTTTGTTGCCTAACGAATGAACAATACGGTTCCTTTAAACCTGATATAAACGCGTATAAGGCTTGTTTTTCGTAATCTTTATATTTTAGTTGCAAAAAGGTAGGTTCATTAGAATATTCTATTTGAGCGTTTTCTTTTAATTTGTGTAGTTTTTTGCTAATGTCTAATGCAAATTCTTCAAAATTTTGATTATGATTTTGGAAACTGGTAGTTAAAATAGTTAAGAGATTTTCTTCACTACGTGGATCTTTATACTTATTTAATAATAATGATTTTAATTCGTCAAATGTTTTGGGGTTATATAAAGTTATTATATCTCTAGCCTCTCCTTTAATTTGTGAAATAACGTATCGGAAGAAATAATTCGAAAGCACTTCGTCAGTAAACGTAAATTTTTCTAAAAATTCTTTGGCATTATTTAAGAAATAACTTAATTCTTTTGAGCCTCCGAAATATTCGGGGACCATGCATTTAGCAAAATTAAACTTAACTTGAATGTCACTGTAAGATACTGTGTTATTTCCTTGCATTTTGTTTTCTGTAGAATTAACTTCAATCTTAATTTCCCTACCCAAAGGTGATCTATCGCGAAGCATTAAATATTGATAATCTTTGTATAAAAAATGTATCACTAAAATATACTACAAGTGAGACGTTAAATTTATAAAGATTTACAAATAGGCAAAAATAAATATTAATTGTTTTAAATATTACTTACAAAACTAATACTAATAACATCGGTGCAGGAAGATCGGGGACGTCGCAAATATGACCAATTCTTCTCTCCCTTTTCGCCGTGTCAAGTGGTGAGTACAATACGTGCCTCTAAGTGACCCAAGATTTCAGTGAAGGAACTCTTCTAGGTTTACTGTTGAAGGCTTCTTGTAGTAGCTTCGAGTATTTTCTTTGGTTTCTTCTTATTTAAAAAGGTGAATTACTTCTAAAGAGTTGAAACTCTCTTGACCACAACGAACAATACGATAAAGGGCCAATGAAGTAATCCTGTTCGCAGCGCCAATTAAGGATTCCGGATTAAGGAAACCGTTTTTAAAAAGAAACAAATTTTACTGAACACGAAGCTTTCTGTATTGATACTGACTATTACACATTAAGGGTCTTATATTTATAAGGTTTATCCTAATCAGCTTAACAATAACATTAGAAAGTATACATAAACTAAATATCTCCCTAATGGGTTCGAAAGTGTGTGACGACATGGGCGACGTCTGGTATGCAGGGAAAGCATGGTTCCTTAATTTCGGGACCTTGTCGAGTAATAATAATAATACCTTACCTTGTAATAATGTAAGCACCATCTATATGGCAGATATCATTTTGAATGAAATGTACAAGGCTTTAAAAACTTTGAAAAACAAAAAAGCATGTTGCAGTATTGAAGATCTACCTATATTTGTTCTAGAATATATCTCGGAATATATCAAATAATCACTGCATTACATCTTTAATACTTTTCTAAAGACTGGACAATATCCAGACAAACTAAAAGTAGGAGAAGTTACACCTTTTTATAAGGGGGGAGACTGTAAAATTATGGGAAATTACAGACCTATAACTGGGCTTACAAGTTACTCAAAACTATTCGAAAAAATTCTCTCAGATTCCATAATTTTCTAAAAAAATATAAACACTGCCGCTTTTAGCTTTCTACAATCTATATATTCATTCCTAGATGATGGCCGCTACACTATGGCAATCTTGTTCGACTTGACTCGGGCCTTCGACTGTGAGGATGATGGGATCCTGATTCAAAAGCTTAAGGAGTTTGGCCTGAAGGGCACTGTTAATGAACTATTAGCATCATTTTTGAACAATCGGAAAATCAGGGTTAAGGTAGAAACAGTGGTGTACCTCAGGGAAGTGTTCTGTCTCCTTTACTTTTTTTGCTATTCATAAATGATATCGAACAACACCTTCAACTAGAAGAAAACGAAAAGCTAATATTATACGCAGATGACACTTCTTTAGTACTTTCGGATTCCTCTTTAGAGGCGCTGGTAGAAAGGGCAAATTCTCTATTGGGCAGATTCAGTGACTGGTGTTTAAAAAATAAACTTCTAGTTAACAAAAATAAAACTCAATACCAAGTTTTTTATAAAAGGCGGGCCATACCAGACGTTAGCCTGTGTCTAAACAACACTAGGGTAAAATGCTCGGATCAATGTAAATTTCTCGGACTATATGTTGATAGTCAACTTACTTGGTCGCATCATATCGAACATATAGCAAGGAAAATGAACTCGGCATACTTTGCTATTATTAACTTAAAAAATATTCTTAACACAAAACAGCTTCTAAATGTATATTATGCTCTAGTTTTTAGCCATTTGAAATACATGATCCTTTACTGGGGACAGGCTGCTGGACTTCAGCGGGTTTTTATACTCCAAAAGCGGATTATAAGAAAAATATTCTCGTTGGGTTCCACAGAGTCGTGTAAAACCACCTTTAGGACGCAAAAAATTCTGACTCTGCCTAGTATTCTTATTTTAGAAGCAGCATTGTTTGTTTTCCGATATAAAGAAAAATTTCCCACTATTTCCAACATACATAACTATGGCACGAGAAATAAATATAACGTCAACGTACAAAAAGAGTCCGCATTGCTTTTGTAGCTATATTTACAATAAAGTTCCTATAGATATAAGATCAGAGAACTCACTTAAACAATTTAAAAAATCACTGCAGGAGATCTACTTGACAATGCATTCTATTCCGTAGCAGATTATATATAAGTTATAGTTTGTATAATGTCCGATTTACTTAGTTTTTAGATATATACATGTATACTCTTTTCTTTTTTTGATAAATTTTTTTTAAGATGTTACTTGTAATTTGGTTTGTTTTATTACCTGTATTTTTTTTATACTTGACTATGTTAATACCTGCAAAGGTCTGCTTAACTGTACCGAATAAATAAAATAAATAAATAATACAAGCACGGAACAGGTTTCGCTATTTACATTCTCTATAATACTAAGCATTGCATTTATGTTTGGATATATATATATATATATATATATATATATATATATATATATATATATAGAAACAAAGGACGGTGTTGAATCAGTTGTTAGTCTGCTCTCGCTCTGAAACTTGTAAATTTTCGTTTTTAAAATAAAATGGAATTTTTTAAAGAGTATTTTTCCTCAGCAAACATCGTAATTGGCGCAGTCGGTAGGATAGTGAAACGTGCAAAAAGCACGGTTTCATCCAAAAATGTATTCACTAAACCTACAAATTTCGACAGTTCGAGTCCTTTGAAGTAAATAATACCGATCTAAGGTAACTTTTGGGGTCGCTTTGAACTGAAGAAATCCCAAGAAATTTGAAGCCTACTGGAAGCAGACAGTGCCGATCTAAGGCGACTTTCACGGGGCCATCTTCGAATTTGGGAAACCAGCGAGAAAAAAGGAACGGGGCAAATTAGCAAGTCAAACAAGAGACCACTAGGGAGGCCAAACATCGCTAAACCAGCATAGCAGTAAGGACCTAGTTGTAAGAAGAAGAAAGAACGAATCAAATGAAACTCTTTTTTGTACTGTTGCTTTGGTCCTACACCCAAGGAGACAAAGCAAAATACCACGAATTAAACCAAAACCCTGGCATCTTACCTTACAAACTAGGACATGCCCAGAAAACAAACAATCACTGGACATTTTTTCAAGTATTTGATGTAAAAGGTATAATTGAAGAGTACAGATCTTTAAGTTTAAAATATAACATGTTAAAATTACTACAATTAATATTACAATTCCTATATAATTATTGAAAATCAAAAACAAAAAATATTACGTCAACTAAATGAAATGTTACCCCTAAACAAACCAGACATAAACGTGATTTAATTGATGGACTAGGAAGCATAATTAAAAGTATAAGAGGAAATTTGGGCGAAAACGATGCAATATTAATAAATAACGAAAGAATAATTTTAAAACAAAATCAAAATATTAAATTGTCAATGGATAAACAATTTCCTTATTTAGTAATTCTATAAAAAGTTTCCAAGAAATCTCTAAAAATATATATCGTAATCAAAATATTTTAGAATTCAGAGTTAATCAAACTATACAAGTATTAAATAAAATCGAATTATAAGAAATATCAGATTTTGAACTCAAATAAATTTAACACAATATGTTATATCAAAATATTCAAGATATTCTAGGAAATACAGAAGTCGCTATATCCTTTGCCAAACTGAATAATTTCCACAACACTATAATTCAAAAAATAATCTTAAACAGTTAAATTCAGAAAAATTGCCATTTGAACCAAATTTGAAAAGTATAAAATATGAGAAAAATCTTAGACATAAAAGGTTATGTAATGAATAACGAAGTTACTTTTATTATAGAAATTCCTTTAGTCGAAAAACTAGACTATACTTTATATCATGTATTTTCTATACCAACATCTAATGGTGAACACTATAAAATAATAATACCTAATATTAAATTTACGTTAGAAGTTGAACAAAATAATACAATAAATTTTTTTGATTTAACAATTATGAACAATAACAATAAACACGATTTTCAAATTTATCATAAACCATCTTACACAGATATAACACTATATAAAACATCAAATCATCCTTTTGCACTTAAAATGGCAGCTTTGAACAACTTTGTACATCGTTTAATTAGTATACCTATGTCATCAGATAACTATAATAAAGAATTGAATATTATAAAGCAAATTGCCAATAACAATGGCTATAGTCCTAATATAGTGGGCAAAATAGTAAATAAAAAACAATATAAAAAGGCAATCAATTTAATCTATCCAAATAATAATTTAAAAGATGTAGCCAAATTTAATACTATAACATATACAGGCAAAATTAGCTCTAAAATCAGTAAACATCTCATGAGAGCAGATTATAAAGTTGCCTTCTGTACATACTAATAATACATTAGGGAAATATATTAAAAATAATAAATCCAAGTCTAATAAATAGTAAATAAATAAAATAGAATGTGGTTCCTGTGATAAAGTTTACATTGGCCAAACGGGTAGATCTTTCAATAAACATATAAAAGAACACATAGCCTTATATAATAAAGAAAAAACAGACTCCAATTATGCTAAACATTTGATAGAAGCAAATCATATATTTAAAAACGAATATAAAATTTTGCATACGGCTAATAAAAGCTACAAATTGAACAATTTGAAAAGTTTAGAAATTAACAAGAGGAAAACCCGAAATATTTTATTGAATGACCAGTTGGACTTAAATGGTTCCTTTTTGTTAAATCTTTAGAATAGACGAATAGACGATGTGGGTAAATATTGATATTGTTTTATTGATACCATTAAGATTTTTATATATATTTTTTTATATTTGGTACAGATTTTAGTGTTAGTTTTAAGTTAGCTTTTGACAAAGTCACAGTGTGTCGAAACAGCTGTCAAGCAGATATAAATAAGTGAAAATTAATAAACTAAACGTGTTTGTTTGTATGTATGCAAATAACGGCTACATCGATAAGAAATAATACCTAACTTTAATTATCTTATAATAAGTGAAAAGAATTTTGGATATTCAGAAGATCCATATAAAAAGATCACAGAAAATGATTTTTTATGCAACCATATACACTCTGAAAATACATTTAAAACATCACCCTGCGAAATGCAGCTATTAAGATATTATCATAATATTACGAACTGTAAAGAAATTCCGGTAAAAATAGATAGTTTAGAAATTCAAAACATTGACGAAGGCAAATGACCAATAAAGATATTACAGCAACAGAAAACTGTAAAAATACCCAAAATAGTATTTTGTTAAATGGAACCTATTTAATTGAATTAAGTTCTACAAGTAGCCTAAATGTAGTACTCAAGAGTTATAAAAACTCAAGAAACGAGTACTTCAATGTACCAATACCTAATATTAAATTAAATCCCACAAATAGAACTGTCTATATTAATATATGACTTTTGAGAACTAATTCCATAAACTTTGAAAAATTGGATGATTTACAAAATGAAATAAATAAACAAAAAATTGAAAATTCTAAACATTTAAGTAATACTGTATATTATACAGTATTAGTGTTTTGTGGACAAGTTTGTGGACTATTCTACTATATGTAATTTTAATAGCTATAATATTATATATTTTGTAAAGTATTTATCGCCTGAGCTACATATTAAATAACCTAAAAACTGAGACCAAATAAATGACTGAGTAATTTAAAATTAATTATTGAACATTCTCAAATAATTTTAGGTCATAAAAACTTTCAGTTTATATGCCCATCAAGAAGTGGAGGGGTTACATCCTCTATAGTGCTAAGCACTGCATTCCTATTTAGAGATAATGATATATTATAAATAGAAGCAAAGGATGGTGTCGAATCACTTGTTAGTCCGCTCTCTTTCTGGAACTTGTAAATTTTCGGTTTTAAAATAAGATTGAATTTTTTTAAAAAGCGTTTTTCCTCAGCAAACAACGTAATTTGCTTCGGACGACATCTCGAACGAATAAACCTCAAGAATAAAGGAATATTTATATAACTAGCTTTAATGCAGCGATTCGTAAATTTTAAAAATATAATAATATGTATAAAATGTAAAAACTTATAAAAAATAAAATGTTTCTATTGCATTCTACCTGGTCGTTTAACAAAACATTTAAATATTCTAACTTCTTCATTTCAAGAGACTCGTATATTCAATTTTTGATCATTATTTTCTTTGTGTAAAATTTTAAAATTTTTATCAGAGGTATGATCGGTCTCAATTAAGTGGTCTGCATAATTGGATTAACCAAACTTTTTTTACTTCGTATATAACAGGTTCATGAGGTGTCGGCTGATTCAGCGAAATGCCTACAGACAATTTTGGGTCTAAATTTGCAAATCTACAAATAGGTAAAGAGAGTTAAAGTATCCAAAATCTCCATCAAAAGGAAATAAAAATTGAAACATCACTCGACAACATTCATACTACTAAGTTTTGTTTTCAATAAAAAAAATTACGGGATAAGGCATATGGTGAATCTAAATGTAATATTCGTGTGTTTAATCTTTAGTTGCAATGTGTTTAAAGAATGGATGACATATCTATTTACCATATTTGACATTGATATATCTACTTCAGTATTACTTCGATCCATAATACTCATATAACAGGAATATTATCGTATATCTAACCATGTATAAGCCCGGAAAGCTTTTAGGGATTTACAGATAGAGCCAATAATAATTTTAGATTTCTAGTTTGAAGCTCTATGCACAACATACAAAACATTGCCGACTCAATAATCTAGATTGTATATAGGTGATGGTTAAAGATTGATATTTTTACTGGCAAGTTACATTAATAAAAAAAGAAAATATTCAACTTCTTTTCGATATTTTAGGGAAATTTGAGCAACATTTTAGGGTTTTATTCAATAAACGCTAATGATGAGCTTTTCAGTTTATATAGGTTTTAATGATTACAATTTCCAAATCCACGATTTTGAATTATTTTCTTACGATCATAAATATGACCCTAAAACTAATCTGTATTGTTAATCCTATATAAGGAATAATACAGCAGATTCCTCTCATTTTAAGAACAATCAAGAGCTTGTCTACTAGTACTAAGTGATTCAAGCAAATCAAATTTAGAGAATGCACTGCATAATTTTTTCTTTTTGGAAAAACAAAATAGTGTGAATGGGATAATTCTAAAAAAAATCGCTGTGTCAGAGTTTTTAAAGAATACATTTTCAATAGATAGTTTTTGTAGTCTTCCTGCCAATAATTTGTTATCGAAAAAGAAAACAAGAATGTAACAGAGCAACAAATGATTCGCGAATGTGAATTTCTTGTTGGAACATCCGAGTTTTTTACTGAGAAGATATTGGCACTGGTGGTTAGTGTAACCAAATCCGATTCTTAAACTAAATAGTATGCTGTGGTTTTGGTTTTGAGTTGGCCTATAATTCAAATAATATCGACAATTAAGTTTTAAATAAAATGAATAAAAATAAAGCTTCTACTTATGCCTATCCATATATTATTAAAATGTAGCTATTATTTTTGTTTATTAAAAGAGAATTTATAAGAACTACAGCCGAGGCAATTTTATATTTATTTGTCTGGCTTATTTTAAATATGTTTTTCATTAAGAAATAAAAGCTACGGCCTAGATAAACTTATAAATATTTGTCTTGTTTGTTTTGAAATGTTATGACTTTAATAGTCAATAAACGTAAGTAAAGCTTTAAATAGTAAATATTTTCAAATTCTTTCATTAACTTTTATTTATTATTTTGACTATTTTACTGAATAAATGAATGTATGTTATAAAGTGATTACTTATTGCAGTGGTAACATGACTTTAATTTCATATGTAAAAACATAAATAAATTACCCAAAGATTGTAAATTTGGAAAATTCTCCAATTATTTTTTATTATAAGTATTCCATAATTCAGTTGTTTTTCTCTGTGATTCAAGCAAATCAAAATTTAGAGAATGCACTGCTTAAATTTTTCATTTTGCAGAAACAAAATAACACAAATTCTAAAAAAAATAGCTGAAGGCACCTGAAACCCTGCCTTAATACAGAACCATACGAAAGGCCATGAGTCAGAGTTTTTAAAAAATACATTTTCAATAGTTAGTTTTTGTGGTCTTCCTGACAATAATTTGTTATCGAATAAGGAAGCAAGAATGTTACAGCGCAACAAATGATTCGAGTATGTGAATGTCTTTTTGGAACATCCGAGTTTTGAGTACCATTTGCTGAGAAGATATTGGTACTGATGGTTAGTGTGACGAAATCCGATTCTTAAACTAAATAGTATGCTGTGGTTTTCGTTTTGAGTTTGCCTATAATTAAAATAATATCAACAATTAAGTTTCAAATAAAATGAATAAAAATAAATCTTCAACTTATGCATATCGACTATCGTAGAATTTAGGAAATCTTGCTAAATTTATAACTATTCGTGCGCTTTAGTTTAAAGTACTAATTAGGATATTTTTTCAAATTGTGAAAATATTTTTAAATTATTTGGTGTGTGTCATATACATACGGATTGCGTTAGAAAGACAAAAACTCTATTGGCTACATTAATAGCCTCTATAAGAGTACAGTATGCTTTTAAAATAATGGCTTTTTCAAAAATGGGAATATTACTTTGGAAATTATTAAATGAGAATTTATGAGAACTACAGCCGGGGCAAATTTATAATTATTCGACTGGTTTATTTTAAATATGTTGTTCACTAAGAAATGAAAGCTACGGCATAAGTAAATTTATAAATATTTGTCTAGTGTGTTTTGAACATATTGTATTGACTTTAATAGTCAATAAAAGTAAGTAAAGTTTTAAATAGTACAGATTTTCAAATTATTGCACTAATTTTTATTTATTATACTGACAATTTTACTAAATAAATGAATGTTAATCTTATTTTTATATGTAATGTATGATATATATTGATTACTTATTGATTAGTTATTGCAGTGGTAACATGACTTTAATTTCAGATGTAAAAACATAAATAAAAAACCCAAATATTGTAAATTTGGAGAACTCTCCAATTGTTTTTTTATTTATATTTTGCTCCCATAATTCCATTGTTTTTTTCTTGATATAAACTATTCTTTGTAAGTTAATGATTATTTGCGATGTCTTTGAAAAACTATTCATTTTCCCAAATAAAAAATAACTGTTGCAGAACATGCTCGAATTAAAAATTAACAAATTGAGATTTTATAAATATAAAATGACAGTTATATTGATGCAGGTAAAGCTTTTGTCTCTAAAAAAAAGAATCTACAAAAAATTGGCTAGTTGATGTATGAAGTATTTTAATGTAAAAGATATTGTCTGGGATTTACTAGTCAAGTTATTGTTACGTAACGTAACGCACAGAAAATTAGAGCATGATTTCATCTAAAATGTAATGTTATTATAAAGAGATTTAGTTAGTTAATTAAGCAAATATATTGACACAAATTTACTAATTTGTATTATTGCATTACTAGCAAAACTTTGATGTAAATATTAATTTCTTCAAACAACAAAATAAAAAAAATTACTTACGTTAATTGAATAACCACAATGAAATTAAACATCTTCAAACTTTTTGACACACATCAAAAAGTACATTAATCCTTACAATAAGCCTAAAGTTCACAGGAAATACACGATACTAATATTTTATTTACATTTTATAGCTACAAACAGAGGCCTTTTTAAATCAGTTTACTTGGCGAGTTTAGCGAATAAACGTAACAATAAAACTGGCAAAATTGCCGTCGGAAATACAGAAGCGAGCTCGCGACCTTGTCGTCCGTTATCAGACTAAGCGGCGTCGAGATGTTGGCACTGGCACCTAGAGGAGCCGCGATTGCGCCCGCTGTGCCCAATTTAAAGGATTAATGCTGGTTTCGTTGGGCCCGTTTCTTTATTTTAGGTCCGCGTTATCAATCAATCAAAATGTTGGATCGGATTCTTAAAAACAGATGAGAATGTTGAATGCACTGGATCCTGCAATTTTTTCGTTTAAATCTTAGACTATGAAAACAAGAGAGACCCAACTATTTACATTTAACACGGAATCATAGATTGAATGTTTTCCCTCTTCGCTACATCGATATGTGTATGTTATTGTCACGTTTTAAAAATTGTCCAATATTCTAAGCCAAGTTCTATCCAGTTACTCCAATATTTTTATATATTTTCATAACACGGTTATATGTATATCAAAATACTACACACAATAATTAATTAATTTCTGTGTGTTGTAGCGCTTAAATAAATGAAAAACTATGGGGAGGAAGTGTGTTGCTACCATATTACAAGTAAGTCTTGACGTAATTAAGGTTAGATATCAGTGGTGTCCGAACCGTAAGGCCTTAGCATTTACACGCATTAATTTGATTTTTGGGCCATTCAAGTATGATGATTGGCACGGAAAATAAGAAAAAAATGGGTGCTAATTGAACAAAAACCAAGCTCTCCAAATGCTTAAGCTTCGTTATACACAATACAAATACTACTAATACTATTTTGGATGTAAATCAGTTCTATATGTCTATTGCTAAAGGCTTTTATTTAAAAAGAAACGTATTTTTGCGGATTTTTAAAATGCCTCTTGATTATAAAATATTTTGTTTCAATCTTATTGTGATTTTAATCTTCAGATATCTACGAGGAAGATAGCTCAGGTTATTCTTCCATATATAGTCGAATGCGGTTTTATCGTGCGGGTCCAAAGGTCACCAACATTATGAATCAAATCAGAAAAAACAGTGAATACCAAAATGTTGCGTGATTTTTTTATCGAGCTATTTAATCTCGATGGGCTATTTACAAATATACAGGGAGAAAGAAAATAGTTTTTTTTTATTATATTACGCAATATTATTAAGAGAGCCACTTGATATTATTTTATATATTAAATGTCGAGGTACTAAATAAGAAAATTCGCTAAATATGTATTTGGTTAAAATTTTTTGTTTGGCAAAAACAAAAATACACAAAATGGCAAGCGCCTTAATAAAGTCGAAAGGCGGTTCGAATCATTAAAACAATCAGGATATGTTCTGTTTATACAGCCACTTAATAAAAGTGAGATTTTTTTATCAATCACCAAAAATTGGGAGGCTCGCTTGACCTAAAAATCTAACCACTTATACAGTGTCATTTATTTAAATGCGGGCCACCCCTATGCCAAGAAAACTTGTATTGTGATAACAAAAAAAATTTATTTTGCAAAAATATTATACACTTTTGTTAAAAACAGAAGATAATTAGTTATTACTTCCCTCGTGAGATTTTTTCAGATCTTTACGTTTAAGGGTCCCTAGATGCCGGAAAACATGTTTTCTTAATTCCGTCTGTCTCTAGGTATGTCTGTCCGTCAGTCTGTCTGTTCGCGGCGTAGCTAGACAACTTACTTCTTTACTTCTCCGATTTCTTCAAATTTCAGTCTAAAATTAAGGGCCATGCATGCGAAAAATACAGGCTAGCTTGTATTTTTCGTTAGCCCCGAGTTTCTGGTAAAGCAATTTTACCGATTTTTATATATCAAATTTGGCTTATAATTGATAAAAAAAATTCACTTATTTTAAACACGCTTTAAAATTGGAACAAGTATTCAAAACATAATTTACTTCGAAGAAGATTAAAAAATGTACACGAAAAAATCCAAAGGCAAAAGTCTTAAGTTACAATGCAAAAATGGATATTCATAATGCAATTTATGATTTATACACGTCAAAGACTAATATAATCCTTCAGAAACTTTTTAATATTATAAACTAAAAAATATCATCATCACATAAAAAGTCCTCATCTTCTGAGTCGTCCTCAAATGGCGCAATGATCATTGGTGCTATTTCGACATCTAGAACTCGTTCTCGATTCCACCAATCCCATATTAATTTCTCAATATGTTCCACAGATTTGTTCCAGTACTCCGGCGTAATATAATTTAATGAATCTTGCCAAACAATTTGCACTTCATCTGATATAAGACCATCGTTCACGTGTTTTTCGTAATATGATTTTGCCCCAGACCATATTAATTCTATTGCGTTAAACTGGCAATAGTATGTTGTTTTTTTAATAGATTTTGCCATTAAAAGACGTTCTAGTTTCAGCATATTGACTAAAGGATTTTGTTTTTGTTTTATTAGCTAGTCATAAATATCACTTTTCTTCTAGGATGAAGTAGGTTGTTTATTTAAGATTCTTGAATAATAAGATGCATTGTCCAGAATGATTAAAGATGGAGCATCTACATTTGGAATCAGTTGTTTTTTTAACCACTCTTCAAACAGTTCACAGTTAATATTATCATGGTAGTCCATACTTTTGGATGTTGAGGAAAACAGTAAACTTGCACCTGGGAGAAATCCTGTTGAAGAACCTGCATGCAAAATGATGAACCGTTTTCCCGTCTCACATCCCCTTTTTCTCTTGACACTTTTTACAAACTCGTCCTGCCAAGATTTCGAACCACTTCCATTAGAAAATATCCAAGTCTCGTCTAAAAATACCACTTTTCCAAATTTTGAATTAACATTTTCTGTGTATTCCTTTAAAAACTTGATACGCTGCACTTGCTATATGTGGCAACTCGCATAAAAATCTTCGATTACAGTCCTTTTTATATCGAAAACCCAACATTTTTATTAATTTTGACAACGATTTTAGTCCAATTTCCAATAAGCCTCGATTTTTTAGAGCTTCTTTTAAAACTTGAACTAATATAGTTTTTGATGTGGATAAATCCTAAATTGTGTACATTTACATTTCTTCACCGATTTGTCAATCTGACTTTGAAGTGACATCGCTTAGAGATTTTTGCAACTGCTGGTATTTATATAGTTATCCTCTTTTTATATATGGAAATATCATAGGTCTATCTAATTCATCTTCCGGATTTTATGCGGAGGATATGATTACACGTAATAAAAGAAAAACAAACCTAAAAAGTTTGTCGTTGATAAATCGTATGACCCGCACGATAACACTGCTTTTGACTATACCACATTCCAAACTACTTAGTTCCTGCGGTTTTATCTAATATATAGTTGAAGTTAGTAAAACAGTTATAGAGACATATAGGGCAGCTGGGAAATTTTTTAGGTTGTTCCATGAAACTAATATGTTTAATAAAAACATCAAAGATTTAGTTACTTTACTAATTGTTAATACTATGAAATACATGCCATCTTCAATGTATGATCTATTTCGGCATCACATGTATACCGACGAAATCCTAAGCGAACATCCCATTCATTTGTTAAAATTAATTTTAAAAAAGTATTTCAAGATTAGAGTACATAACAAAACCAAGAAGCATTAAGACACATAGATCTAGGACTGTCAATACAAAAACTACCTTATTTAGAAACCAGTAATTATTTCTAAATAAGTAAGTTAGTTTCATTTTAGTTAGTAAACATTATCCCCCGTATTCACTAAAAAGGTTTAAGATTTAGACCAGATCTAGTTACCTGAGTACTTAAAACTCTTAGTTCGCCAGTTATATTTCGCTTATGTTACTGTCATTATGTAATTCTGACATTTAGAAAAAACATTGTTCAATTGTTAAAAATGTCATCTTAAACCTACAACTGTCAAGTTAGACCTTGTCTAAATTTAAACCTGTTTAGTGAATACAGGTGTTTTGAGTAATATGGGTTTAGGAGATGCAGGTATACATAAAATATATATATATATATATATATATATATATATATATATATATATATTTGCTGCGCAAAGAAAATCTTCTTTAAAAGTGTTTCGTTATATCCTTCGATCGACAGTGTCAATGGTATATATTCGTAGTATACGTACCTGTTCACTTCCTAGTAAAATTATTAAGCAACTATTAAACAACTGCTTGCAATATTTGACACTAAACTAATTGAAAGTACATGAAATAATAGAAAAACCTTTAACATTTTCGCATTATTTAACGGATTCCATCACACACACATATAACATATTTTATATATTTAACATACTATATTATCCATATAGTTATTTTGTAATAAATTAACACGTTATATAAATGTTAATATATGTAAATCTTTTTATTACGAGAAAAGTTCTGTTAAAAAGACTAATTTTTGAACCCAAGTACCCAAGTTTTATCTTATAAAAAATTACAAATACAATGTGTGTGGTGGAATTTGTTATGTGGATGTTCCGGGCATAGAACAATATCATGATTTATTTTTCTAACACAAATACATACATAAATATATATATATATATATATATATATATATAGGCCTCTCTAAAAAAACATTACAAACATTTTTCTGCGGAAATGCGTCATTTTTATTTTTTTGATAAAATATTGTAGGCTTTAGAATAGCCGATAACAACGAATACTTTAATTTGTTTAACATTCTAAATATTATTCTAAATAAAAGTATACAAGAATAAGTTTGCGGGCAAAAAAATTATTTCTAATTTTTTGAGGATTTTTTAAAATTATTTTTAGTTTAGGCTAGTTAACATAACATAACTTGACTTAATTTAAGCTAGCATAACTAACCTAAACTAACTTAACCTCACCTCACCTAAGATAAACTAACATACAAAGTAATCTACAATATTTTATCAAAAAATGAAAATGACTTATTTCTGCAAGATTTTTTTTGCAGATCCACGTTTACAAAAACGTCTAAAATGTAAAACAAAAACATGTTCTTATGTACCTGATTTCGGTTACTCTAAAGTTGGGAAAATGAAAATGGCGCATTTCCGCAGAAACTTTTTTGGGATTTTCTGTTTGGAGAGTCTTTTAAATACTAAATAAACAAAAATATCTTGCATAAGTGATTTCGGCTAAACGGAAGTTGAACAATGATTGGTAAGTACGGTTAATTAAATGTTAGATGCAGAATTTTAATGAATAAACATAGAAGAATCAAATAATTTTCAGTCAAGTCAATTCTCTCATAAACGGTACGCTCTAGCGAATTCAACTAAGAGCACTTTTTTTACGTAGAAAAGTCTGAAATTTAATAATTTCTGAACAAAATCGCAATAAAATAAAGGATAAAAAAAATAGGGTTATCTTCACCCTTAACCTTCCCGGTATGTGACGCCTCTCACAAAAAATTTGAAAATGTGAATCAAATGTTTATACAGCACACCGATTTTCAAAATTTAAAAATGGTCGTAGTTTCTCTAGGAATCATTTCCGGACCCATGTTAATAGGAACTTTCTGTCTTATTTTTACGCAAGGATTATACCCCCAAACGGATAACGCTTACTTTTGAATCACTCTGTATATATATATATATATATATATATATATATATATATATATACAGTGTGTATCAGCCAAATGGAATAAATTCGATAATAAATAAATGGGGGCGTGTTCGGAAAAACGCTTGGACCCTTCGATTGGTATTTTTAGTTGCTCATTTTCTCCAATAAAAACTTTTTATACAGGGTGTGTCCTGTAACAGTGGTCAATGCCAATTTTCTTATTTCAAATGCAACACCCCGGATATTATTTAATTTTTGGATTCTTTAGGAGATTCTAAACATATTTTATGTTCAATGTCCTATACCTATCTTCAACTATTTAGGCAATATTAAGTGTTTTCAAATTTATTTTTATTTTATTTATTTCGAATTTATTATTATTCATGATAGTGGCTCTGGTTACTGAACTATTTATTTGATTACAAAAATTCGCTACAACACACTCAATACTTATTTACCATTTAGGTCTTCATATTAAGAATGTAAGCAAAAACCATTTTAGCGTTCCTTTTTATTGATATGGAACAAAAAGAGCCAGTTTTGTTTACTTTTAAGTTTTGTTTACTTTTGTGTAAAATGCCTGGCCTTTCTCTTTGCAAGACAGTAGTTGTCAGTGTCAGTGTCATAGTCTTTTGAATTTCGTTAACTGCATAATACCTAATATCAGAAAAATGATTCATTCAACAGAAATGCATAAAATAACAATTCTACAAATGATTGGTTATGGAGATAACACACGAACACAAGTGGAAGTTGCTCGCTTATTTCATGAAAAATTTCCAAATTTGCTGCATATATCCCAAGGGACAACTAGTAAAATAGAAAAGCAGTTTCGCGAGCTTGGACATGTGAGGCAGATAAAAAAAGCAGCTGCCAATTCAATAAATGATGATATTAAATTGGATAATATGCTTGAGTTTGAGGAAAACCCACATATTTCTAGTCGACAAGCCGCCGCAATGTTCGATATTAGCCATTCGTCGATTATTCGAACACTAAAAGAAAATAAAATGCATCCCTATAAAGTGATACCAACTCAGGAGCTCATGGAAGACGATTATGATAGAGAACTTATTTTTGTGAACAAATGATGGCTATGTTAGATAACAATGTTATTCAATTAGAACATGTTTTGTTTTCGGATGAGTGCACCTTTACACTTCACGGTCATGTAAATCGTCAAAATTGCCGCTATTGGTCTAGGGAAAATCCTCACTGGATCAGCGAAGAACATACTCAATATCCTGAAAAGGTTAATGTTTGGGCAGGAATTGTTAGGGATCATATCATAGGCCCCTTTTTCATTGACGGCAATTTGAATGGCGATAATTATTTAGCACTGCTCCAAAATAATGTCGTGCCAACTTTGACAAATTTGTATCCGGATCCAGCAAACCCACAAGTTCCAGCGAATATGATATGGTTTCAGCAAGATGGAGCACCGCCCCATTACCAAATTAATGTCCGGCAGTACCTCAACGGAATATTTCCAAATCGGTGGATAGGGAGACGAGGATCGATAGAATGGCCAGCGCGATCCCCTGATCTGACCCCATTAGACTTTTTCTTATGGGGACAAAACTAAACCCCTCGACTTAGCTGACTTAAGAAGACGAATAACGCTTGCGATTAGATCGGTCACGCCTGAGATGCTAAATAACGTTAGAAGAAATTTCTTATTAAGATTAGGAATTTGCCAAGACGTTCGCGGCGAGCATATTCAACAGTTCCTAAATTAACTTTTTACTTTTGTTTATACATTATGAAGAAATAAATAATTTTATTTTTTTTAATCTTAATTTTTGCAATAAATTTGAAAACACTTAATATTGCCGAAATAGTTGAAGATAGGTATAGGACATTGAACATAAAATATGTTTAGAATCTCCTAAAGAATCCAAAAATTAAATAATATCCGGGGTGTTGCATTTGAAATAAGAAAGTTGGCATTGACCACTGTTACAGGACACACCCTGTATAAAAAGTTTTTATTGGAGAAAATGAGCAACTAAAAATACCAATCGACGGGTCCAAGTGTTTTTCCGAACACGCCCCCATTTATTTATTATCGAATTTATTCCATTTGGCTGATACAAACTGTATGTATATATATATATATATATATATATATATATATATATATATATATATATATATATATATTTTGGTACATACATATAGGATATACTATTTTTAAAATATCGCTATTAATTTTACTGCCAAATAATAATAAATAATTTTTTAAACATTAAATTATGCCGCCATTTTGTTTCGCCATATAGGATATACCAAATTTTACAGGTTCATCCTTTTTTCACACTTGATTTTTGTGTAAAATTTCAACTTAATTGGATAAATAGTTTTTTGATACTGATCTTTTAAACATTTAATTAGACCGGTGTTTTGTTTAGCCATAACGGGCCAAAATTTTACCAGTTTATTCGTAGGTCAGGCTTCATTTTTGGGCAAAATTTGAGAAAAATTTCATTAACAACTTTTTAGTAATATTTTCTTTAACATTTTATTAGGCCGCCGTTTTATTCCGTCATATTGGTTTTTCACAAAAATATTACCATTTCATCACCATATGACTCTTAATTTTGGACCAAAATTTGAAGTCAATTGGATAAATAGGTTTTATCTATGCAGCAAACAGTCAGACAGACCGACGAATTTGAGAATTTCAAGTTTAGAATACTTTCCTCTTAAAGGAAAACAAGAAGGAACCGCAAAATAATTATATCATCTGCTTTCTGATTTTGAACCCCCAAGTCCGAATTTCTAACTACGCGTCTGACAAATACTTAAAATTGGCAAAAACATTAAATTGCTTTTTATAAACATATTTAAAATTAAAGAGAAACGAGCTGAGAAATAGACTTTTTCTTTGATATGACCCCAGAAGAAAAAATCTAGAGGTGCCAAATCAGGCGAACGTACTGGCCACCTTACAGGTCAATTCGTTCCTATCCATTGGTCCCCAAACCTGTAATTTAAATAATTTACACAAATTCGAGCAAATATGGGTCGGTGCACCATCTTGTTGAAAGTAGATGTTAGGAATTTCTGTAAGAAGTTAACTGTCCAAAAAATCGGTAACTGTTGTTTCTAGAAAGTTCAAATAAGTTTGTGCTGTAAGGGGCTCATTAAAAAATATTGGGCCCCCAATTCTCATTCCTAAAACACCTAGCCACACATTAACACCAAAGCGTTCTAGGAAAAATCCTTCTCTAAATAAATGTTGATTTTCATTTGCCCCATATCTTACGTTGTTCCTGTTGAATATTCCCAGATTCGTGAATCGAGAATCATCCGAAAATAATATTAATCTATTAAAGCTATTATTATGGTTAGAATTTTCTATAAACCATCGGCAATATTCAACTCGCCGAGCAAAGTATGATATTTATAGGGCTTGTACTTATGTTTCTTCAAAATGTTCCTTGCACTTTCTCTGTTAACTCCAACTTCACTTTCAATTTGGCGAGTAGAAATACTTGGATCAGCATTCACACATGCCAGAACGTTTATTTCAGCGTCTTCACTAATAATGAACTTTCCTTCATTTTCATTTTGGGGAATTGTTTTCAAATGTTGTACTAGCCACGGTAAATAGGCATAACATGGTTGGTTTCTGTCGAGGTATCGCTCTGCGTAGAGTGTTTGAGTCTGCCTTTTATTTTGCAAGCACTCGCCACAAAAAGTGCAACAATCAGCCAAGCCCACACCACAAGTGATTAAAGTTACTTGTCAAAATTCAATTGTTTTTAAAAACCATAGCAACCTCTGTCAAGGCTAATATGATTATTTTAATTTTAGCAAAACTTTGTTTATAGGTTGTTATCACACTAGGTTAAGTTATCATTAACTTAACTTTCATAAACAACTCTTTTTATAATGTTAATACTTATCCAGAGCGAAAAACAGTCAGTTGACCCGTTATAGTACAGGGTCTAATCAAAACTTGAAAACTCGATTTGCGAAAAACACATTTTTTTTTTAAACTCGGAAGATTTTCTTTTTTGAAATTTTGTGGGATATAAAATTAAAGAAAGTGCCTTAATATTGTTAAACAGAGATAATAAAATTGTAGAGCATCTTGTTCAGTTAATTTTAACAACGCATGGTTAAATTTTCTAAATAATGAAGTAAAAAAGGGCCCCTCAAGATAGAGTAGTAGTACATTACATAACAAGTGTGGAATATAGCAATTTTCAAATCCACCAATAGTGTACACTATTTTTACTACGACCACTCAAAATTTTCAGTTGATTTATTATATTTTGTATATTTCAACACTAGTGTTAAAAAATGGTTTCAACACTAGAGTTGTAAAAATTGTCACCCGTTACGTCAGCTGTGACATTAACACAAGATTGTCATGTTGAAAAGCATTTTTCAACGCACGTATTGAATTTTTTTTATCATTACGCGTGTGATATAATATGGCACTTTCATAATATGGCACTTTCTAACCCAGTTAACGGTGTGTTTTTTGACAGTTTCGTATATGGTCGTAGAAAGATTAAATTAATCGTACTCTAGTTACACATAATTTGTTCACCTTATTTAAACAACAAAGATAACACCCTTAAATTGATATTTAATGACATTCTGTCAGATATTTGCCATTCCGGTTAATTTTTTAATATTAAAATTTTACTGCTCTTAGTATTTTTATTTTAGTTAGTAGACTTTCAACCGAAACGTCCGAAAAATGTTTCAGTCTCGTCCCTTTGGTACCTTACAATGAACCCAGATCCAAAAACTGCAGTTTAGAATTTTGAGTTAAATTTGTTTATTGCTGTTACTGTTAGTTCTTATTTCTCATATCGTGTGGTGTTTCTTCTTTAATCATGAATCCGCCACTACAATTTCATAATTAGTTACAATATTTTAGGTAAATTAGATTATTTAATACTTTTTAGTTTTAAAACATCTTTAACACATTACTGGTAATGTATTGGATGTGAAGAGTTATACAAACTGGTACCATCGGTACCATTTGGTACCATCTAGGCGGCTAAATCAGTTCGATGGTATCAAATTATGTATTGACTTAAAGCAAACCAAATTAGCCCTGACTCGAGGTGTTTATTAGTTGGTATTAGCGGTACTATTTGGTTCCATCGATCTTATCAGATCAAGTAGATGATACCAAATTATTGTATTTTTATTTAATTTAAGCCGATACTAGCTACAACTAGATGTGGGTTAAAATCAACCTGTACAATTTTTCAGTCTCGTTCCTCTGGTACCTTTACAATGAACCCAGAACCCAAAATTGTAGTTTAGAATTTTGAGGTAAATTTGTTTATTGCTATAACAGTTGGTTCTTAAACCAAAAAAAAATAGTCTAAACTAAAAAATTTGGAGAATTATACAAAAACTCCAACTCCAAAAAATATTTTCTGTATAATCTGTAATGTCAACAAGGAAAATAAGCGGTATTCAAAATTCATGGATAAAAAACTTACTTGCCAACAACTGAGTAAGTACTCGACAAACATGTATAAAATAAATAACATTTAAAGATATTTTCAAAAAATATATTACAAAGTTCTAAATAACACTTTTAAATCCAACTTACTTACAGTTTTTAGTCCATAAATGAAACAGAAATGAGAATATACCTAAAGAATGAATGTCCAAATTTTAAATTAGTTTTCACTGGATAGCTGGCTTTTTTATTATTTAGACAAGTTGCCATTGCCCTTAAATTCTTCTTTGGTACCAACATAATACATTAAACAAAACTGAAATGGAGGATTTATAAATATCTCTTGCTAGCACAGGCTGTATCACACCCACCCACTAAACACTTAATTTTAATATCAAAATCCCAGAAAAAAAGTTTTCGCCTATAAAATAATACGAAATAGGAAAAAATGCTTGGTTTATATTTAATGTCATTTCTATTCTCCCTATCAATTTTGACCAATCACTGACAAAAACTCTTATGTCAAATTTGCTTTTAACTGGAAAAATTGTCTAACAGCAGTTTTTTCCGGAAAAGAATAATATAAGGCTAATAACGCTTGAGGTCGAGACAGTATTTCTCGAGGGCATCTGGCCCGAGGGATATATATCGACCGAAAGCATTACCCTTCAACGTGTGCACCCGTATTTACTAAGGAGGTTTAAATTGATCTAACTTGACAGTTATAGGTTTAAGATGACATGTTTAACAATTGAACACATAATATTTCTAAATGTCACAATTACAAAATGACAGTGACATAAGCGAAACATAACTGGCCTGGTTTAACTCTTAAACCTTTTTAGTGAATACAGGGGTTAATGTCCGAATAAATAATAGTATATTGTATACCTAGTAGGAATATACCTACATACTATTTTTTCCGAAAATCGAAAATTGTTGAAAAAGCATAAATTATTACAAACAACTTGTTGAAATTTTGTAATAGGCGTTATTAATTTTATTCACAAATAATGAATATTTGTTTTGTCACTATGGAAAAAAAGCTATAATGAATTGTCTAACCTGACATTCTTTTTGTATACAAATACCTCTAAACAAATAATATTTCCTTGCAGTACAAAAATAGTATATTACATACCTAGGTGTTTCATTCCTGAAACCTTTTCACCTATTTTATTAACAACCATACATTTTAAATGCAAATGACGTTTTTTGTGACAAATATAACTATCTGAGAAATTAACAAAGTAAGAGTCATGTAAGCTTCAAGGTCAGGTCGTTTAAGTGTCCTATGAACGTGAAATCACAAAGCATGTTGGATGACAAATTTGCGACATTGTTTTCTCTTTCATTTCCATAAAATCATTAGATCTTTTTAGTATTTTACCTTTGCTTAGCCAACTTACTTGGCAATAGTATATCACATAATCGTGTTCTGAAGAGGGCTCATCCAAAAATGCTTTAAATTGGCGATGGTTAAGATAGAGGGAACTAATGAATTGATGGAACTTACTACTACATCCCTAACGTTCTTCAGTCGAATGGACTTAGAGCTCAAATTTTGTTGGTGAATAATGCAATGCAGAATTATTTAATCACATTCTTGCACATCCACAGCGGTGGCTGTTGCCTTCAGAATATCAATAAAATCTTTTCGTGAACCGACTGTAAACCATATTGCTCGAAAGGACTTTGCACCTCGACAAAAATATCTTTTCCAGTAGTGGTCCCTTGTAGTGGCCGTAAAGCCAGTAACTCCTCTGTCACTACAAATTCTTCATCAACACCTCCTATAAAAAAAGCTAACTGGGCTGTCAGATAAATCGGTACTCTCATACAAAGCAATCGAAAATGCTTGAATACCAGCCAATCTATCACTCAATGTTTTTTTTATCACTAGCCATCATATCTATACGTGGAACAACAGTACGTCGCAATAAGCTCACTTTCTCAAACTCTTTCTTCTTTTCTGGACACAAAAACTGTGCAGCATCTGCTAGGCACTCTTTAACAAACCCTCCCTTAGAAAATTACTTCAATGTTTCCGCTATTTTGGACCTAACTTTAAAACTAGCTTTAACAACACTGTCTAGATTTAATCTTTGTGAATGGAACATTTGTTGCTGTTTTCCTAAATCGGTAATAAGTTTTTTTAATTTTATCCTTTCTTAATTGGCCCGTAAGTAAACTATATTGAGCGAAATGCTTGCTGGAGTAATGCCGCTTCATATTGTATTCTTTTCAAACAGAAATTGTTTCATTGCACAACAACCACATAAGTTTACCACTGTGCATGATACAAAAGTATTCATCAGTCCATTTGTTTTAGAGTTGACGATATTCTATATCCATTTTCCGCTTTTTTGAACCAGACGTCTTGATATATTTTTTTTCTTCTAAGCTAAATTTTCTTGAATATTTCCCGCATCTTTTCTCATCAGTTATTAAGAAGTTTAGTAATGAGTTGACACCCGCGCAGAGCGGTTTATATATTACCCGCAATGAGCAACTAGAATACTCTCGAATCGTTATCTGTTTGTCTCTTTCTAACGGCTATTTCTGACTCGATCTATGGCGTTTCACTGCGTACGCTTAATACAATTATTTATCGATTTTAGTCTTTATGATTTGAAGAATACAGTTTTAGGTTGGTTGAGAGTGACTATAAATAAACTATGTGTGCTAAATCTTTATTTTTTTGCGCGTTATCAGAAATTTCTGAACACGGGCCGAATTGGAGCTGGTGGAGGGTCGGATCCGGCCTGGGGGCCGGGGGTTGCCCATATTTGTGTTAGATCTTAAGATCTAACATCTGTTGAAACCACAGTGTTGGCGAAACAATTGTCATGTATTGTATTCTTTGTAAAACAAATTAAGTGTTTTAGTTTTGTTCAATAAAGTATATTTATTCAGTTTATTTCAGATTCGAACAAAAACTTGTAGCAGTCACGGCTGTCCACATTGTTCCCTTCACCACTTCCCCAATCACATCTACTGCATCTTTTCCATGACTTGTTGAAAAAAATGATCACGATATGTCAACCCAGGAATCTTTCTTAGCAGTAGATATTATATTAAACAGATTATAACAGTTTTTGAATTGAGCAGTACAGCCATCTGAAAAAATACTGACTTTATTTAGATAATTGCAGTTCTTCACCTCCAGATTTCCACCAAAGTTCCTCAGCCAAGAGCAGGCGATAAAGAGTGTTGCTTGTTTGTGACGCCAGTGTGCACTTTGGATCTCATCTTATGCTATAATTGCAAAATTTTCGACAAAATCTGTTTGAAGGACGGCTTCATCGTCGGAAATGTTCTCTCTTTTATCCTTAAAGTAATGATTTTACGAATGACACAGTATATTTTGAACTTTAACAATTGCAAATCTACCGTTTTAAGAAAGGATGGCATAGAACTGTTTTGTGGATTAACTTATAAGCGTCCTTCAGTAGTTTCGGTCCATTGCTACCAAGATACAGATCGTGAGGCATCGTATTTTAACGATATGATTTTTCATTTTTCATTTTATTTTCAAAGTCACAACAAAGTAAATACAAAAATTATATCGAAGATAACAGAAGACCAAAAATAGTATGTGCTGCTTCCATTAAAAAGCTAAATTTGCATGATAAATACACACACAAACATCGTGAGAAATTTTACTCATAATGTAAATATGTTTAGGCCTAAACGAACAAAACTTCGACATTCCAACTTTTAGATTTGGATTTTCTTACTTAAACCGACTAAAACACTCCCTTAGACTCATCATTCAGTATTTTTTTGTATCTGCCCCCGCTTTCTAGTGTTTGGATCTTTTATAGACTTCCAACCTTTTACACGTGGACACTGACGACTTAGATCATCTCTCATTTAAAAATACTTTATTTTCTCAACAATTTCATCAGAAAAAGCACCTTTATTTTTTTCGTTAAAATGTAACTGCGTCAATAAATCTATTTCTGCTACACAGCATTTCTTTTCTTGGGCAATGCGGCAAGCATCTTTTTGATTTATAGGAACCGATAGCAGATGTTCAACTAATTGCCGTTTGGCTTTATCTCCTGTTTTCCCTATGACGTCTTTGCCGTTTCCTGTCTCTCGTTTTCCGTTTAACACCTCATCGTCCATAGTTAATTTTTTGAAGTTTCTTCTCTTTTTATCTCTTTCTCTCTCTTTTTCCAGATGTTTTTTAAGTTTATCGGACTCCCTTTTCCGTTTTTGCTAAATTTCTGCATGTGTTCGTAAACTCAATACCTATCTTATATAAAAAAAATTGTATATTCTATAACAAGTTATGCAATAACCGATATTCCTCAAGAGCAAATTAGTTTGTATGTTCACTAGTGTGGAATATGGCATTCCAAAAATGTGGCAGACTATACTATAGAAACTACACTTACTGTTCTAATGATCGTACCATCCTACAAAAGTTCACAACGAACTTCAAAACTGTTCAAAATATATAAGCGTCAGACGCGAAACCATATTGCCTTATTTGTCATACGTTACTATAGCAACACAACCAGGATACTTGATCTAATGCCCTAATATACGTCTAAACAGCTTCTGATTGATAAAAAAAAGACGGTGTAGAATCGGTGTGCGAAGTTATTGGGTAATTGTTGGGGAATATGCAAAATCTAAAATAGTGTAGTGTGTAAAATAATAGAAAAAAGACAAGAACTCTACCTAACTTTACGAAAATATGACATTATATATTAGTGTTAGTTCCTATTTCAACTTTATATTTGATTTTTTTTTTTGGATTTTTTCTGTTCAGGAGTGCTTCAAACTTCTTTTGTTACTCCTGAACAGAAAAAATCCAGTGAAACCTCCGCCGAATACAGTTATCAATTTGTCATCGAAGCCGTTAACCGAAGCAGAGCAATCCGTCCTTTCCAAAGGCCAAAATTTCGCAATAGCACCAAGAAGCATTCCCTTAGAAGGCATAGTATCTTCCGTTGAAGCAGCAATCAGAGTATTACCAATAGAGCAAGCTGATAAAGTCAGATATGAGACAGCAAAGATCATTAAAAACTGAAAACCACCGAAGTCGAATCTCTCCGCATCCGAAACAAATAGCAATGCAGACCTTAAATGAAAATGAAAATATTCTGGTCCTTCCAGCAGATAAAGGCAACGCTACAGTCGTCATGGACAGAACGTACTACGTGGAAAAGATAGCTCAACTTTTGAACAACAACACCTATAAGGTTATGCAGACAGATCCTACAATTAGAATAGAAAAACGCATCACCAATCTGATTAACGCATCCAGTCTACCACCAGCAGAGAAGAAATCATTAAAACCAAGCAGCTCCAAGATTCCCATGATCTACGGTTTTCCCAAGATACACAAGAACAATGTACCACTTCGACCGATCGTCGGTGCAATAGACTCGCCCACATACAAACTAGGTAAATATCTTTCAAACCTTCTTAATCCATTCACTGGAAAAAAAACAGATTCTTTTCCTACACATTTCTTGGAAAAACTTAAGGAAATCCGCTTGGATCCCGAAGATATTTTGATCCGTTTCGATGTAGAATCACTATAAACAAATGTTCCTGACAACGAATGAAAATTCCATTATCAGACATATTGGATCGTAATAATCTTGATAAGAACCTAATAGACCTAGTGGAAGCTTGTCTTACATCTACTTATTTCATTTTTTCAAGGAACGTTTTATGAACAAACTCCAGGAGCAGCTATGGGATCTCCTCTATCACCTGTGGTAGCGAATATCTTTATGGAAGCCTTTGAAGATATTGATCTAACATCTGCTCCACTAAACCAAAACACTGGTTCAGATATGAAGATGATACTTTTGTAGTATGGCCTCATGGACAGGATAATCCTCTCATATTTCTGGATCACCTCAATCAACAACATCATAATATCAACTTCACAATGGAAATTAAATCTAATGGAACAATTCTCTTTCTAGACCAGGGGTGCTCAAACGGTCGATCGCGAGTGCTTTTTGAGTAGATCTCGAGAAGAAAATTTTTTTTAATAAGTAGGTACTTAACTAAACTACAAAAATTTATTACGTAATAAAATAATACTCTGCTAACGGCAAAAGGCGGCTTTATCAAAGGAACGCGCGGTACTTGTCAAAGGAAAGCCGCGTTTTTATTCTTGCCGCTTTTCTAGAAATTTCGGGCGGCGCGTTTGACGGGAACATTCGAGACTTTCGTTCACGCCGATACAAATGTTGCAATGTTCTGAATTGCAACTTGAAGGCAATACTACGTCGATACAAAGTTTGTTGTTAAATAGTACAAAATGAATGCAGCGAAGAAATCTAAAACGTATCATTTTAATAACGATTGGGAAGAAGAATTTTTGTTTTGTATGGTGAAGGATAAGTGCATTTGTCTTATTTGTCGTGTGTTAATTGCAATACCTAAGCGTGGTAACTTAGAGAGGCATTTAAAACGGTTTATAAAAACTATGAAAAGGATTTTCCGCTACAGAGTGAATTAAGAAAACGAAAAGTACGTGATTTGATAACTTGTTTGAAAAAAGAACAAACCATGTTCACAAGACCAGCCAAACAATCAAAAGCTGCTACGATCGCGTCATTTAAAATATCTCATATATTGGCGAAACACAAGAAACCATTCGAAGATGGATCGGTTGTGAAGGAAGCATTTATTGAAGCGTGTGAGACTTTATTTGGAGATTTTAAAAATAAAACAGAAATCATGTCTGCTATTAGAGAACTTCAGCTATCTCGTCCGACTGTCACAAGGCGTATTGAAGTCATGAGTCAGGACATGGCAGATAAACTAAGAAATGATATCATGGAATGTACATACTTTTCTTTACAGTTCGACGAATCCACCGATATGACAGACACTGCCCAGCTGTGTATTTTTATTCGGATGGTGTTCAATGACATGTTGGCTAACGAAGAATTTTTGACAATCATTCCTCTGAAGGGGAAGACCCGTAGCGAAGATATATATGACGTTTTCTTCAATTTTGTAAAAAACTACAAGCTGCCAATATATAAATTAGTGTGCATTACAACCCATGGAGCACCAACAATGACTGGAAACAAAAACAGTTTTGTGGCATTGTGTCGAGCTAATGAAGATTTCCCTTCATTTTTTTCAATTCGTTGCATTATACATCAACAAGTTTTGTGTTCAAAAGTTTTAAACACGGAGTAAATTTTGGGCATTGCAACAAAAATTGTGAATTCCATCCGTGCACGTAGCTTGCAACGGCGGCTCTTTAAGTTGCAGTTGGAAGATAGGGAGTCAGCTGAACACACTGATTTAGTTCTTCACACGGGCGTCAGGTGATTGAGTCGCGGAAAATTCCTAGAAAGGTTTCAAGAATTATTGCCCGAAATAACAGCTTTTCTAGACGAAAGAGGTGATGACACTCAGATGTTGAAGAACGAAAAATGGCTGACTGATTTGGCATTTTTGACTGACATCACAATGCGCTTAAACACCATTAACTTGGAGCTTCAAGGTAAAGGAAAAACTGTTATTGAGATGATTAGCGCAGTAAACGCATTCAAAAGTAAATTGCAACTTATGATAGATCAACTGAAAAGAAAGGATCTGAAACATTTTCCGTCTTTGAAAGCAAGGATTCCTCAGTTCAATTATGATACGTATGAGGCTGAATTATCAAATATTTTGGGACAATTCGAAATGCGTTTTTATGATTGTAGTAAGTTGGCAAATGTAGCATCATTTATGAGTTATCCTTTTTCGTGGAAAAACATTGAGGAATTAACTACTGAAATAGCAAGTCAGTTTAGTATGAACTCATGTTCTGTTGAAAATGAGTTGGTGGAGATTATATCAGATATACATTTCAAAGCTACAGCATCTGATATAAATTTCTGGTGTTTTATATCTGAAGATAAATATCCGAATCTAAGGCAAATAGCCCTTCAACTGACAGCAATGTTTGGGTCAACTTATTTGTGCGAGTCTGCATTTTCTGAAATGAAGATAATTAAGTCAAAATATCGGCAATCGACTAAATGACGATCATATGTTATCATGCTTGCGATTAGCACTCAGTCGTTACGTACCATCTTATGAAAAGTATGCTGAGGACATGCAGTGCCACACTTCAACATCCAAAGTCACTCCTTAGTTAAGTTTAACACCATATGTAACTCTTTTGTTTTGTAACAACCAGTAAACTCGCAATTTTGAATACTATGAGTTTTTTCATAGATATTGTAGAGAAGAACCTAACTAAACCTAACCCAAATGACTAAAATAATGTATATTGTGCGGAAAGCTAATATCTATATATGCTACGGTTCACCCTATCTAGGTAGGTAGGTAGGTAGGTAGGGTGTATGTATCATATATGTACGACAACCCTGCATCACACATACTTGCAGCCTCTCAGAGTCGATCGTAAGTAGTCTAAAAATATTGAGCTAGATCGCCAGCAGTTCAAGTTTGAACACCCCTGTTCTAGACGTATATGTTCAAGGGAAAGAAAATGGTACATTAGGACATTCTGTGTATAGAAAACCAACACATACAAATTGATACTTAAATGCAAATTCCCACCACCATCCAGCACAAAAGAAATCGGTTATTAACTCATTAGTATTTAAAGCCATTTCGATTTCTGATCAAGATTCTCTAACATCGGAAACCTCGAAACTGGCCAAAGCTCTGAAAGGCAATGGCTATTGCACTGAAGATATTACGCGTTCAATTAAAAAATTTAGTTGTCCAACTCCGCGAAAGAAGGATGATAAGGAGCCACCGTTAGGTAGTGTTGTTCTTCTTTACATACATGGCACTACAGGCAAAATAGGACGATTACTTCGGCGATCCAACATACGTACAATATTCAATACGCATAAGAAGATTGGACAATGCTTGCGAGATATTGTACCTTTCCAAACAGAAGGAGTATACAAAATTCCTTTCTCCTGTGGAGAAGTGTATGTGAGAGAAACAGAACGCTCAATATCTACTAGACTTAAGGAACATGAACGATGTAATAAAAAGAAACGAATTGTTCAATCTGCTATAGCTGAACACCAGCATACCACTGGCCATATTATAAATGTAAAGGAAACCAAGGTTCTAGCATCGGTTCCAGGATTTTATAAACGAAAAATTAGGGAATCTATTGAAATTTTTAAACATACAAAAAATTTCAATAGAGATACATGTTACGATCTACATCACACGTGGAGACCGATATTAACACAGGGTCACAGTTCGGCGAGCAGTCGAGTATAAAAGCCCACCTGAATCTCTCCGAGCTCATTCAGTGTTCAGATCTTGTGGAGTAAAGATCCCTGACGATTCCTCGTGCAATCGAAGGCGAAACGTCGGATAGTAATTCCAATTTGACGTGGTCTAATCTCAAAAACCATGATTTCTTAAAGGATCATTTATTAAAGTCCTAAATTAAATTTAAAAATACTAAATACCTAATCGATACACTAATTGCGGCAAAAAAAGTCGATTTTGAAAAATTCGTGTCAAGTGCTTAAAGTGTTGTCTATTTACTACTTGACAGGTGAGTTAAATGTTGCGGAAAGGCATTCGAAATATTGAGAAATAGGAAAGCTGTTAATTTGTTCAATATATCTACATTCGTTTTCGATCCGTTGTTTCACATCTTCGAGGTTTACTGCTTAGTTTTAAAAACATTTTTGAGGTGTCACTATAGAAAAGAATAGAAAGGGGTCAAGTCTGGGGCCCGAGCTGGCCATTCAATACTGTCCTTTCTCTCTATCCACCTTCCAAAAGCACATTGTCAAGATATTTCCGAACTTCCTGAGCGTAGTATGATGGGGACGCACCATCCTGCCCGGCTGCAATCAGATGTCATTATTTGGTACTGCATTATTATCTAAAAAAACCTTTTGGGTGTAAATTCATAAAAATATTTGTGAGTGGTAAAAGAAAACTTACGAGGTTTATGAAACAATTGAGTCAAAGCCAAAACAATTTCAAATCTTAATAATTGCCAATATCTAAAACTATACATATTCCCTTCTAAGAAAAAGCGTCCAATTATCCTCCGACTTGATTTTCTCGTATCCAGTTAGTGTTTTCCCTAGCCCAATATCGAGAATTATGCCAGTTGACTGTTCCATTTAAGCTGAAAGTCAACTCATCGGAAAACATTATTTGACGAATGAAATTTGGATTGATGTTACAAAGTTCCATTATCGTCTCACAGAATTCTAAACGTCTGTCGTAATCACCAGAAAGTTCTCGCGCTAGTGTTATTTTATAGGGGTGAAATTTTTCTGCCTGAAGTAGTTGATGCACGTAGGATATGTCCAAGTTTAGGCCAATTTGTCTTGTGGAAAGATGGGTATCTTCCTTCAAGCTGACTAACATATCGAAAGCTTCATCGCCATCTGTCGCTCGCTGTTTTAGGACTGCCAGAGCTTGCAGCATTCTTCACATGCCCTGCATTGAATTTTGTCGAAAATTTTCACACAATAGACTTTGCTATTGGATTTCGATTAGGCTATATATCATTAAATATTTCACAAACTTGCTGTTCTTTTTCGGTCCCCATACTCCAGAATCATTAAAATTTCTATTCTTTAAAATTCGCTTAACGAATCCATTAGATTATTTCAAATTTGAGATTGACAAAATTTATAACAAAATATGTTAGTAGAACAAAAAGCAACAAAAACTCTTTCGGCCGGTTGCAGAAAGCTCAATTAATGTTTAGAATCTTAGACTTCCTTTGTTTTATAGTCTAAGTTGTCTAAGTCGACAGCGAGTTCCTAGATTTCTATAAGCAGCTTGGTAAATCCGAAAACTCGGTTAATTATTCTAATCAGCAATTAATGTTTGTGCAACCGGCTGCGAGTGGTGAAAATAACTGCTTAAGTGCTATTTTAATTTGTTATTTTACCTGGCCATTCGATAACCCCAAAATCGTTTTCTTTTCAAGGTTCTAAGAAAAAAATGTCTCCAGTAGACAAACACAGTAAAAAATACAGCAGTGGTGAAAATGATATTTGATGATTTAAATATGATGACTGGGTAATAAAGCAAAATATGCAAAAATTGGTGAAGATGCTTCTTACGCAGATGCCGTGGCGGCTATTCAGGTGAAGTGCTACTTCACCAGGAAAAATAAACAAGCAAACATCTAATCATATTTATTATATACCGTAGACTCGTGTGACTTTGCCACGATTTTCACAGTTTTCTCAGTATATATTTTTCATTTTAAAGCAAAAAGTGACAACTAAAATATATGTAAAATACTTACTCCTCACCTACTGATTTTAGTAAATACCGCCTTTGAAAATCAACTAGAAATTTTTTTTTATTTTTTTATAAGTCTCCTTCAAATCAGGGTCAATTTGCCTTTGCGTAACAAATCCATACCTAAGCACTTTAACACTATCATATGGGTGTGTTTGCCAGGGTATTTGTTTTTAAAGTGTTAAAAACATAGGATAGGAGGGAAAGTAAAAAAAACTGGGTAAAAAGTTATTTAAAATAAATTTATTTCTATTATGAACTTTAAAATTAGGACATTTTCAAGCACAAATCAGTCTTATGAGTTGCATGCAAATAATGATAATATACAGACATAAACAAACAACATAAACGAAATCTTAAATAATATTAGTTTAAAGCCTCTTGAAGTTCCTTAAACTTCTTAACACAAATAGAAATGTGACTCTAAAAAGACATAAACATTAATACCCTCGGTAATACCTGCAAAAGTAAATCTTAAACTTACAAGTAACCACAGTAAAGAAAAAGTTATTTGCCGAAACAATTAACAAAGTAGGCACTTATACAATTAAATACTAAGGAAACATGAATACAAAAAAATAAAAAATTTAAACCAATAAGTTGTACAAACTAAAATTAATATCATCAAAATAATAATAGCCACGGGGAGAGAAGGGCGACTGATTGAGTTTTTTAACAATATCATAACTCTAAATTGTTGATATATCATCTACAATTGGGAATGTAAAGCTATTATTGCGACACCTCGTGTATTTCACCCTAAACTCATCTTTTTCTACTTTTAACACTTCTGCTACAAAATGCTTTTCGGTCTTTTTGGTTTAGAACACCACAATTATAAAATCGCCGTCATTTATTTGATTCCTGGTTAAATTGATCAATGGAAAATCTTCTGACTCCATATCGCTAGACGGCTTTCCTGTGCAATCAACCTCTGAATCCATTCCGTTTACTTCACTGCCATTTCTAGAGATATTTTCTTCCTCCATGTCACTATTTGTATCGGCTAAATTGGTATCTTTTTTCCTTTGCTATGTGCCACATGTTGATGGAGGGTTTTCAAGCTCCAAGTCCTTTTCCGAATTATCCAAAAAATCTTGACCCGTTACAGATTTTCCGGGTTCAACCCTCACTATTTTTTTTATAGTACCAGTCTCTGAAGGGGTTCTCAATTCTTTTAAATATTCTAAGAGAGTATCGCTAACAAAGTGACCAATGTTTTCTTAATATCGCATGTTTGGTAGCTTTTTTAAAACTGCATTCCTATCAAGTGGAATTATACCAGTTGCTCTGAACGCACTTCTTATATTTTTATTGTCGATGAATTTTAATTGGTCTACAAGTTCCTTCAGAAGACAAGGGAATGTTATTTTATTCAATGTCTTCTCCTTGGGATTCTGAATTTTATAATTCTTTAGCAGTCTTCTCCAAAATCGTTTTAGTGGAGCGTAGTATCCGACGTCTAAAGGTTGCGTAATGTGTGTAGAGTGAGGTGGAAGAAATACAAATTTAATGGAATTTCTCTGACAAGCGACGATGATGTTTACGTTCAAATGAGAACTGAGATTATCTCCAATAATAACTTTGATGCCATTTTTCTTTTGAGCCCATGGAGGGGCAACCATATTAAACCAACCCTCAAAGCAGAATCCATCAAACCATCCGGATTTACTGCGGTTATATCTAGTGTTACTGAGCCCACCAATAGTCCATTGATCATACATACGCTCAGCTCGATACAACACATAGGGCGGTAAACATTCGCCATTACCTGCTATAGCAAACATCACCGAGGTCGCAGCCTTAGATACATTCATGACTCTCTCTGGATATTTAGTACCCCTTCGAAATAAACATTTTTTGGACCCTGGATCGTAAGACAAATTTGTCTCATCATAATTTAGAATATTCTCTGGGGGAACCCCTTCCAGAGAATTTTCAAGATTTTCGAAATAGGAAATAATTTCTTCTACGGTCTTTTGTGCTCTACTTCCTCCATGTTTTGACAACTTCACTGAGATAATTTGTCTTTATGCCTCTCTATAAAGTTAAGGCACCAATCTTTTCCAGGTACATTATTTGGGAATTGTTGTATCGTCTTTCCCTCTTTATCTAAATAACGTTTAACTACATACCTTAATTCTAAACTGGTCACTGGACTTCAGAATTCGGCTGCAGCCAATAAAACGTCGACTAGATGACGTTCCTCAATTTCGGTTAAAGCTGTGACACCTCCGGGTTTTAGTGGGTGCCTTCTATGGACCTTATTTCACAGCGTCCTTCTTGGAATGTGGAATAAATCAGAAGCTTGCTGATAAGAAAGTATACCTTTTTGCGGTAGCGTCTGGAACCTAAGACCTTTTTATATTTTCGGCCCATTGCAATTCTGAGATAAAAATGACAAAATTATTTCTATTTCTTCACCTGGTAAAGTCACCCAAAAGCACGCACCATCCGACAAAAAAAAATCATGAATCGAAATCAAGTCACAATTCAGCGATAACAATTGAATTATAAAACATATATTAGTTATATTAACCACCAAGTATAACTGCAAAGGTCTCCTATTTAAAATTTCGCCCGTACACCTCTTAGCATTTCGTGATCTAAAAAAGCAGAAAAAACTTACCAGCGCGATCCACTACCACTTTTCACTTTCAGACTCAAACTAAACGAACGCTGTCCATAAAACGTGTACCGATCGGCATTTGTTCCCGCTACGTGCTTTCTTAGGATCTCCAGCGGTGCCAGATTTTAAATTAAAAATGAAAAAATATTAAACTGTCCCTTTTGGCAAAGTCAACTTGGATGGCAAAGCCACACGAGTTTACGGTATCTGTACATCTCGAAGAAATATTTTAGTTGACCATTGGCGGCATGTCTTTTTAAAACTTTCAATCGAACTTTATTAGTATTACTATAACATTGGCGCAAACCGCTTCGACTTTGCTGGAGGTGCTATGTTTAGTTTACGATTTTCCTACTAGGTTGCCATGACAACGCGTACGCGATGACGTCGAGCGCATAGGAGAATAATGTTAGCCAGCGCCATACAACGCTGTCGGTGAATTGCTAACGCAGTACACTACACCCAAATGTCGTTCAGTTTGGGGTGGTTGTTTACTTTTATTTTCGCGGATTTCGCTGCAACCGGTTAGTTCCTTTGCAGTTTGCTTGACTGTTTTGTGTTATATTTATTTATGGTGTTGTTACAACTTTATTTGGTGTCGGGTTTATTCATTTATATTATTGATGAATCCGATCACGGATGTGGTTTGCATTTTGTTGGAAACTCCATTTAATCGATGGAAGGAACAAGATCAGAGTTTTAATAGTCACCCTAGTTTTTCGGCGTAGAAATGGTTATGTAGTAGTCAAATGTTACAAAAATTGTTTTGCTGGCCTTGTTTACTAGTTTCTAATAAATATTCATTGCGTTACTAGTTTCCAATAAATATTCAGTGAGGAAGGATTTGCAGGTATGTTAAATATATGAAGGTCTTTACATAAACGTGAAGACTCGGCGGAGCATTTAAAATGCGAATTAATGATAAAACATGTGTAAAAAATCACAGCACTATAGCTGACACTTTAAAAGAAAATGCTAAACTATATAAAATACATTTTAACCAAAACGTCCGATTAAATAGACTATTTATGTGCTTGGTAATTGACGCAGTTTTGTACCTCGCAAAACAAGAGTTAGTCTTTCGCGGCCATGATGAGAGCAGCGAGTCAGTAACTAGGAGCAATTTTAAAAAACTTTTAGGTTTATTAATATTGAGAAGTTCCCAAGAACCAAAAGACCATCACGAAAAATTAAAAATATTTTTACTGGTAACTCGAAAACTATTCAAAACGAAATAATTGAATGCATTTCTGAATAATATTTAAATGATCATGTAAAAAATTAAATAATGAACACACAGTTTTTTTCTGTGCGAGTGGATGACACCACTGATATTACGCAAACCTCCCAGTGCTCCATAATTTTAAGATCCGTTAATTCAGAAGGTTCAGTAGTCGAGAGATTCTTAGGATTTCATAATGTCATCCCCGATAGAACATCGGAGAATTTATATTCTCTATTGGATCAAATTTTGGACCAATTTGACTATAAACATAAATTGGCTATATAGCTATATCTAAATGGCCTTCAAAAGAAAAAGAAAAAGCGCCGCTGTATTTGTCCATTGTCTTGCGCATCGTTTTAACCTTGTGATGCAGCAAAGTTTAAAAATATTTCTAAATGTCGATTTTTTTTGCAAACCTTAGTGGTATATCTTCATTTTATCATCACTCAGCCAAATGAACGTATGCTCTTACATCTGCATCTACGAGGCGTATACCAACAATTACAGAAACTCGTTGGTCTTCAAATTCGAAGTTAGTAAATGTGATTATTCAAGTTGCGTTCTCCAAAAAAAATCGTTTGACATTCATTTTTGCATATCCAATATAAAACGCTATCGTGAGGCGCTCTGTAAAAAAAGAAATGAATATTTTTTTAATGCCATGTTTGATAAAGCATATTACAGAAATAAATCATTACAAATGTGAGCTTGCTAAGCTTTCACCTGAAGAAATTAGGGCTAAGTATAGAACCCTTTTTTATGAAATATTGGACCATATTTTAATGGAAATGATACAAAGCTTTCAAGACTGTGAAAAACTTATATTTTTATGTTTGGCAGATTCTGCTAAATTTTCCGAATATAGTTTAAATTTTCCCACTGGCCCGTTTGAAAATTTGTTACAGTTGTATGGGGAAATATTTTCAGAAAGTCAACGATTTAAAAGTGAGCTTGGTCTTATTTTTGCCAATGACAGTAATTGGAATATATCGCTGAAAGAGCAAGTGAAAAAAATTAATGAAAATAAAGATATTTTAACCAAAGCATATAAAGTGTTTTCCCTTATTTTGACAATACCGTCGACAAGTGCTTCAGTGGAAAAAAGTTTTATTTGCCTCAAACGTGTAAAAACTTATTTAAGAAATACAATATCTCAAAAAAAAGATTTACTTCTCTAGGCAATATTTCAATTCAAAAGGAATGTCTGGAGGAGATTAGGGCAACTCATCCATTTTATGAGGATGTTATAAATAAATTTGCTGCTATGAAGGATAGAAGAATTGATTTAGTATACAAAATTTAGGTAAGTCGTAAAAAAATATTCTATCCCTTCCACATATAAAAAAAATTCTGGAAAAAAAATGTTTGCGATATTTTCTTGCTTTCTTGCACTTCACGTATTTTTTCACCCGCGAGCCGCCACACAGAGGGCCAGAATCACTGAAAACATTGAATATCTCCAAAAAATATATATTATTATTTCTCAAATCTTGTTATCAATTTACAACAAGTAGGCTTTGGAGCGTCACAAAACAAAAACAAATGAATAATGGAATTGTCATAACATGTTGAAATTCGCTTCACTTGGTGGTAGGTTTTGTAAAATGCTATTAATATCGCAGCAGAAGAGTATTACCTGTGTAATTTTTTTTAAAACGTATGTCTTACAAATAATTTTTTTATGATGAATGCAGATGATGGGGGTAAGTTTTTACTGTTTTTCTGCTCTTTAACATTTTAATAATAGTTTCCCATATTTGTATAAGGGTCATTTTTGTTAATATATATATTTCAAAAATAAACTCTCCAATTTATGAACGATTAAAAAAAAAAGGTAGGAATATCGTATTTTTCTTATACATGTAATTCGCTTGGGTGTTGTTTATACTTTTATGTCGCGCAAAAAAAATCTGCCCCAAACTGCCACCCATTGTGGTAGAGCATATTATTCTGTTGGATGCATAGAGTCCCTATAATAAAAATTGCTATCAAAAAAATAAAGACTTAGCAGCTTAAGTCGATTAACCTGCACTTTAATAATTATTATGATAGGTTTTTAATCTAAAGGTTCGATAATATGTATTATTTGGTACCTAATGGTGTAAAAATAATGAGGGTTACATTAAAATGCATGAAGCACTTAGAGATGTCATTATAAATAAGATGTGTATAACATAAAAAGGCCTTAAGCATAACTTCTAAGGAATTTAAAAATATTTTAGATTTGATGTCCCACCCAGTTCAAATCAGGCAACTATTTGAAAACGGCATAGAAAGATCAAAACTCAACACTTTTTTAAGATCGGTTTTATGCACAAAATGTACACAAAAAAATGATATGAAGGTCAAAGAATACTCCCGAGTTTATTCACTTGAATTTAGAAGAAGGTGGCAGGCTTCGAACAGAACTAAAAACCGTTTTTTAGTTACTAATGAAGTTTGGCTATAAAAACACCTGGGAGGCCTAAGTCAGATTTTCAAAATCTCTCGTACTCCGGCAAATTTAAAAGAACTGAGCAGTTAAGAAAAACTGAAACAAACGAATTGGTATTCGCTACTAAACTTAACTTAAAAGCTGACGGAAAATATGAAGTTGCTAAGTTATTACCGGATAATCAGAATTTAGCAAATATTGATAAAAACACATTGAAAAATAAACCATCTTCATTAAGTCCTGATAAAGCTTTGGCCTTATTTGTCGATACGAAATTGACCAAACGTTCATATCAATATTTAAGAAGTAATGCCAAAGAAATTCATTTTGATATGTATCCCAGTTATAGAAGGTAAGAGAGGCCAAACAATTATGTTATCCGGAAAATATAAGTGCACAAGAGCATTGTGTGGTTGTACCTTTACAATCTCTTTTGAACCACACAACTATAAGGCTTATGTCAACTTTAGAATTAGAGGAGCAAGCTTTTGACAATCCCACTTTTCATCTACTTTGGAAGTTAGGAAGTGATGGAAGCAGTGGACAAAAAGAGTATAAGCAAGCATTTATTGATGGAACTTACAATGACAGTAACTTACTACTTACATGTGTGGTGCCTTTACAGTTGTACGCTGGAAGCAGTAAAAACCAAAAAATTATTATATGGCATAATCCCGCCCATCATCGACTGTTTATTGTCGGCCTTTAAAGATGCAGTTCTTAAAAGAAACAATAGCAATTTCAAAAAAACTGAAAAAAGACTTGGACGAAGAAATAGCCAATTTATCCCCAACAATACACAAATTAAAAAATAACTCAGTTATAACAGTAAAACATAAATTCTTTTGGTCAATGGTTGATAACAAAATGATAAATTCGATTAGTGACACCTCATCTCAAAAATGTTATCTCTGCGGTGCTTCTCCAATCGATATGAATGACATTGGCAAAGTTTTGGAAAAAGCTATAAATGACAATTACCTTTCGTTTGGAATAACATCTCTCCATGCATGGATAAGATGCTTAGAGTGTATACTGAAAATTGGTTATAGAATAAAAATAGAAAAATGGCAAGCACGTGGCGAAGTAAAAATGTCATTCATGAAGAAAAGAGTAGGATCCAAACAGATTTTCGTTCTCGATTAGGGCTTCTGGTGGACCAAACAAAGCAGGGGGCAGGTAATACAAATGACGTCAATACAGCCAGAACATTCTTCCAGAATTACAAAGTGTCAGCTGAAATCACCAAAGTTGATGAAAAACTCATATATCGCTTTTATGTCATACTGCAAATAGTTGCCAGCGGATTCTCTATAAGAGTGGAAGAATTTCAGCGGTATTGTATTGACACAGCACGGTTATTTGTAAATTTGTATCCATGGTATAGAATGCCCGCATCAATACATAAATTACTGATTCACAGCTCTGAAATAATCAACGCAATTCCTGTACCTATCGGACATTTATCAGAAGAGGCACAGGAAGCGAGAAACAAAGAATACAGAAGAGCAAGAGAACGAAACTCTAGAAAATGCAGTAGAGTAATGACAAATTTAGACGTTTTCAATTATATGCTTATCACCTCTGATCCCAGAATAACATCTCTAAGAAAGCACAGTCGACCACAAAAGAAAATGTTTAGCCCAGAAGCGCTAAACATGTTCAAGTCTTATGAAACAACTAAGATTACAAGTAGCGATGAAGATTCAGACTAGTGTAATATGAAAATTGGAATCGTTTTTCACAGCTTCACTACAATAATATTATATTTTATAAATATTAAATCGATTATTATCTATTTTATATAATACATATATAATATATACTTTAAGATTGTTTACAAATATTGTCATTGTTATTAATTATTTATCTTATTGTTTAAATATAAAAATTATCAATTACGTTAATTACCTACATATCTAAGGATTTGTCTCATTTTCAAAGTTTCAAATTGTTTTTGATACCATAATAGAAAATTGAATATGTATTATTTTAGTTGTAGCTTGTTTTCAGTAATCAAAATTATTTAGCCGGGTACAAGTTCTTGGTATCTTAGTAGAAAAATCATGTAGGGTGTATAATAGTTTTCACTTGTTACTTATTTGATAATTATTTTTAAGTTAATTAAATATTGTATTTTCAAAATAATTACAAATAAAATGAGGGTACAGCTGTTAACATACTTTTATGCAGTTGCCTTTATAAAAAGCTGATTATTTCTGACTTTTAAGACACCCTGTATGACAAATATTTTCACATATTTAGTGCTTCTAAGGCTCATAAATTTTTTGGAAATTAGTTAAGGTATGATTTTGACCTGAATCAGCGAAAATATTATTTTTTATGTGTATTAATATTGTAACACCCTGTATAAACCATTTCCTATGGGCTAATGATTGTTCATTTTTTCATATTTTGTATTGATTTTGCAATTTTAGCATATATTGAATAACATCTATAAGCAAAATAATTTTTCCATAAAATATGGTCCGCTGGCCCTCTGTGCGCCAATGCGCAGATGTAGTAAAATTTGGTAACTAATTTCATGTTTTTATTTACATTAGACCCATTACATAGTAAAACTCTGCGGGTCGGGTGGCGTCTCTTTTATCTTGGATTCATATTGTAATTTATGTAAATCTAGGATTTTTATATTATAAGTAGAGTTAGCACCTACCTAGACATTTAGTTAAACCAAAGATTATATGCTACGCAAACCTATAATTTTCTTTCGTTATACAACAGGTAATTTTCAGCATATTTCTAGAATGTTTAATCGTAAACATGGCGGATTCCTGTGTGCACAGCCAATAGAAGTAGAAATACCTGTAGTCCAGTGTGCCCCAAAATATTTAAATTTACTTGTCATATAATATTTTTAAAAAATTGTATACAATATTATCTTTTTATACACATACCTTAATACTTAATGAGCATTAAATTTTAATTTTTTTGAATGTTTTTTAGGTTGGAAAACCTCTACAGGAGATTTTAGAAGCAAATAAGGGCAGTCAGCCTTATCGTATTGCCATGGGGTCCAAGGAGGCGGCAGTACATGATTACAAAATTGTTGTGGCTAATAGGTGCTTGGATAGGTTGTAACACAATTCTAGAAGCATTTGACTTTATATTTAAAGTTTATTTTTATAGACTATAAAATATAAAGTTTTAGTGAAACCCCCATTGTTGTTGTTACACTTCTAAAATGTTCCCAACACTCAACAATAGGTAATTTTACACTATACAAATATCTTTTGCTAGTATAGCTAATGATATTAATACTGTACATTTACCAAAAAAATGGTAACATTTACATTCCTTACTTGTTAGAGACACATCAAAATAGGTACTTTTACTCTATAGAAATATGTTTTGCCACAAGGCTAATGATATTAACATTAGGACAAAAGGTAAATTGACCAACAAAAAATAGTAAAATTTCCACTCCAAAGATGTTCATAACACTAAAAAATAATGCAATTAACAATACAAATATGCTGATTTGCCATTTTATTGAAATATCTTTAACACTAAAAAGCGATATTTTACCTTATTATACTAGGTATTGGAGAAATACGAACCACCTAGCGTGTTATTTGCGTGTGAAACTTAACACTCCATTTTTTACTGTGTATATTGTTTTCCTACGAAAATTATAGAAATGCTAGTACTTTATTACGATTTTTATTGCAATAAAACGGATGTTTTAAGGTCAAACTTCAAACACCATATTTCTTATTTCAAATATCTGGCTGCAAGTGCATATCCAATCCAAGTCGCTCGCTAGATTAGGCTGCCACACTGCAGATATTATGTGGTTTATATACAGCAACAAAATCCATAATATAAATTCACCTCTCTATTCTCTTAAATCTCTTACCCCCGTCTTCACCAAAAGGTCTAGTTGCCATGACAGTTAAAACTCTTAGTTCGCCAGTTATGTTTTGCCTATGTCACTGTCATCTTTTTCAATTGTGACATTTAGAAAAATTATTTGTTTCGTTGTTGCTTATCGTCGCCTTAATAAGAAAAACGCTTAACTCCATTTTAGTGAATTTTACAGGAGACGAAAAAAACATTTTGTGACCGTCTAAGTGATGATAAATTATTGAAATCTTGAATGCATAAATAAAAAGACATAAGATGTTATATTTTTGTAAAATTTTAGGCATAATGTAATTCTTGATATTTAAAGAGGAGTTACGCTACTTTCTTATAAAAAACTTACTAAATAATTGGAGTTACATTGTTTTCGTAAATAAAATATTCAGGAAAATTACAGAAAACTTATTTTATTTAAGGTAAAATACATAAACTACAAACGGTACAATAAAAGTAAAAAAATATCATTTTACAAATAAAAGCAATTAGGCACATTATTCATAGGCTAGTTCATAGTAAAATGTATGATAATCTTCTAAAAGTCCTTTCTTTAGTATTTGTAGGTGATCATATTTTTCCTTTTTAATTTTTCTGCATTCTGTATACAAACCTGGCAAATCGGCAAACTTGCATAGAACGGTTTTCTTATTTATTCTTTGGTTTAATGTGCACCAATCATCGGTGTGTCTCATTTTGAATTCGATTTCACGGTTAGCTAAATAAATAAATAAATAAATGCTTTATTGTCAAAAAAAATTTTACAATTTTGTGGACAAAGCTGTTGTAAAAAAATAGTTTACAAACATCAAAATTAGCAAACAAAACAAAACAAAAACACATCATAAATATTATAGAAAAATAATATTTAAATCAAGAATTTAGAATATTAATATTATAGAATCCTAAAAGAAGTACATTAGAAATGTACTTTGCCAGTCGTACTATGTTATAAACATTTTCATAAATATAATGTAAAAAAAATAAAAAAGCAAAGTAAAAAATAAAAAAGTACATAACATTTGATGTTAAATGGCAGGTGATTATGCATTTTTTTGCATTGTAGATTACTGATCTTTTAATTAACTCTGAGTGTGGGGTTGGAAGATAGAGATCGTGCTCAGTATTTCTGAGAGGGTAGTTGTGAGAAGGTCTCTCTAATAGAGCAGGTGCGTGCTTACGAATTAAGCAAACCGATTCCAAAATGAATAAGCAAGGAAGGGTTAGTATTTTATATCTTTTAAAGAAATCTCGGCAGTGAGTTCTACTGTTAAGTCTCAGTAGGTAACGAACAGGTCTTTTTTGTAGTATAAAAATTCGATCAAATTGAGTCGCACAACATGTACCCCAGAATGGAATAGCATATCTGAGGTGCGACTCAACAAGAGCAAAATAAACAGTTCTAGAGGTAGAAAAGCTAAGCTCCTCGGAAACAGATCTTAACGCAAAGCAAGCAGAACCTAACTTCCTTGATAAAGCGTCGATGTGTGGATCCCATTTTAAAGAATCATCTACAAGAAGCCCTAGAAATTTTACAGAGTTTACGACATCAATAGTGGTGCCATTAAGGTCAAAAGGTTGCAGCGTGTTTTTATAAGACAAGACTTTCGTTTTAGAGATGTTCAAACATAGGAGATTAGAATCGCACCAGGATTTAATGGTGATTAGGTCATTAGATACAATCCTATGTAGGTCCGTGACATCTGGGTGGCTCCACGTAAAGCTGGTATCGTCCGCAAAGAGACATATTTTTCCACTAATGTTTAAATTAGCCATGTCGTTTATGAACAGAAGAAACAAGATAGGGCCTAGTACCGAGCCTTGAGGCACTCCATATTCCATTGGCCTACAAGAAGACATCCTGTTGGCAACTTTCACAACTTGATTTCTGTTGCTAAGATATGACTTAAACCAATTGAGAGGAGCCCCTCTAAATCCATAGTACTGCAGCTTGTTAGTTAATATATTATGATTCACACAATCGAAAGCTTTGGAAAAATCACAGAAAATTGTTGCCGTAGCGTGATGGTTGTTTAGGCTGGAGTAAACTCTATTAAGAAGGGAAAACATGGCATCGCTTGTGCATTTGTTACTTAAAAATCCAAATTGATGTTTTGTAAGTATTTCATATCTAGACAGAAATGATAAAAGCCTTTTTTTAACCAGTCTTTCGATGATCTTAGATAGCGTAGGGAGAAGTGCAATTGGGCGATAGTTCGAAGCTTCTTCTGAAACACCTCCTTTGTGAAGAGGTATGATTATTGCAGTTTTAAGGCAGCTTGGAAAAGTACCATTTTGGAAAGACATATTTATCAAAGTAGGCAGATGCTCTAGTGTGCACTTCGGCAGACTTGAATACATTTTTAAAGTAAGCCCATCAGTTCCCGAGGAAGATTTATTTTTGATATCATTAATTGTACTACGAAGTTCTGATAAAACTACTGGTGAAAAGAAGAAACTGTGCAGGTTTACCCTATGATTAGAGAGATATGAAATTGGGTCATTAGATTGAGATACGGATTTAGTCAAATCTTTGGCTACATTTACAAAATAATTGTTTAGGTCCTCAGGAGAGGTAAGGATAGTGCTGGATAAAGGAGTTTTGTTTCTTAAATCATTTACGATAGACCATGTTTCTTTAGCTACATTTTTGGCGTTAGAAAGTCTATTATTGTAATAAATATCTTTGGCGGCTTTAATAGTCTTATGATAAATTTTTCTGTATGATTTTACATAATTATGAAAAAAGACACTGTCCGAAAATTTCTTTAAATGAGATAGTTACCGCATGTTCTTAGAAGATAAACGTAAACCTTTAGTGGACCAGGGTTTACTTCTTTTATTTTTGATAGGCCTAAGAGGAAAAGATTCAGAAGCTATATTAGTTAGAGTTTTTATAAAACGAGAAAATTCAGTATCGACATCATAAGTGTGAGAGTCCCAGTCAGTTATTTGACATAGGTGTTTGAAATTAATGAAATTTCTAACCGAAAAAATACGGCCTACTTGTCTAGAGGAATTTTTGGCTTTGGATGTAATTGAAAATTTTGTGAAAATTGCTTCATGATCGGAGAAACCTGGACTTAAGACATTACATTCGACGGAGCTAGGATCGAAAGAAGACACAACGTAATCTATAGTACTGGCACTTGTCTTGGTAATTCTGGTTGGTGAGTTGACGCGCATGGCAATTCCTAATGACTCAAAGATGGACTGAAGACATTCCTGAGCAGCACACACACTGGAAAAGTCATTATTGAAATCGCCACATAAGATTAATTTGCTTTTTACAGGAAGGGACTCGAGCAAACTTAGAAGGTTATGGCAGAATAATTGCACATCAGCATCAGGTGTTCTATAAATACAAATAATATAAAGGTCATAAGTATTGTGATAAACGATAGAAAATTCAAATACTTTTTCAGATAATAAATGATTATACTTTGATATTTCGGAAAAATCGTTGTTTGAAGACATTATCATGGTGCCTCCATGAGTTAAATTAGTTCTATTAAATCTGGCAATTGTGGTATAGTTTTTAATAAAAACAGGTTGATTGATATTTAGCCAGTGCTCAGTGATGGCAATGACTTCTGGAAAATTTAGCTCTTCTAACAAAAGATATAATTCGTCTGTTTTATGTCTTAAGGACTGAATATTAAGAAAAAAAAGATTAAAATTACTATTGGTCAATTTTTTAGAGGGTGCTAGATCCTCTTTTCGCGTCATATTGACTAAAAATTTTTACTTTTTGATGGTGAACCACTAGAATAATATTTACCAGTACTTTCACGAATTTTTTGGAGCCGTAAAATTTTTTCCGAGGAGTAGAAAGGTCTATACGCTGCAAGGTCTGAGTCCACTTCAGATGAACCAATCCCATAGGCATCGTGGAAGCGATAATACAGCTTGCGCAGGGAGACCTTGTCACTGGGAAGGCCTTCCGAAGCTAGCAATAATTTAATGCTAGTACTTGTATGCCCCTCAAAACACACACTAGATGGCTGGTCGTGTAGATAAGCAAGAAATAGCCTTAAGGTCTTTAGTAAGGAAGGATCCCTTAATCTGGCTAATATATAGCGACCATTTGCTTTATCCGAATCTTGGGACAGCCGCACTCTTGGTGGAGTCATTGGATCAAACTGCAAAAAATCATCTTTCCTTGCAGTTTTCTCCATGCTTAATTTAGAGCCCTCCAGTGCCAATGACCTACAAGCTGCTATGGCCTCCCTGTCAGAGCCAATTATGACTGACTTATCCTCTTCAGGCACAAATGTCACTGGTGATTCCAATAATTGAGGCTTTGGTGGAGACAGCCCCCGGCTCTTTGGGATATCTATATTGATATCTTGATGACTAGAAGATGAGACATTATGGGCTGTGGAAGTGGGCGGCGTTTGGATAAGGGTTGGTGAAACTGAATCATTGGTAGGATCAATTATGGTACCAGGTGGCCACAGACTAGCGTTCTTAAGCTAAATTAAATGATCTTTATTTTGCACCCCAATTTTAAAATCGGAGTGCAAAGTGTCTGCATTCTTAAGCATAGGAAAACACCGCACAAAATTCGTGGTTCCTAATTTTTCTTTGATGTAGTGTACAAGCTGATTTGATTTATACGTGGACGGAATTTTGGATACCACTACATAATGCCATTTCTCTATAATGGGTGTTTTGTTGGGCTGGAAGGAAACAGCTTTTTTTGGAGACTTATTGACAGGCATTTGGACATCTGTTGTATCGGTTTGGGTTGATATTGCGGTGGTGTATATCTTCTTTATTGATTGTTGTTTAGGCTTATCAGCAAGCTTCTCCAGGGTAAGTGCCATTTGTTTTACAGTATGCCTCAGCTCAGCCATCTCTTTAGTCAACTGCTCCTTCGATGAATCATGCACCTGGACTTTGACAGATTCATTTTGAGATTCCATTAAAATAGATGATAGATTGAAAGTATCCTGCCTAATTTCTTTAATGGATTTAAATAAGGATTCTTGTATACTGTCAGATATTCCAGAATGGAGGCTGTGAATATCCTCAATTTTTTCTAGCAGTATCTTCCATTTGGAGTCATGATTGAGTAAGATGTCGTAAATTTCGCCAATGATCGGAAGGATGTCGTTGTTTTTCTTTAAGCAGGAACCCAGGGCTTCGAGATATAAGAGTAAGAGTAAGTACTTTAGAGCCTTTATGTCGGTAGCAACGGGATTACCTGCGATTCTACCTGGACGTATGGAATTATAAAATTTAATACTATCAAAGTTTTTAAAGAATGAATAAGTGAGATACTTGACATTATACGGAGATGGATTTGATTTTGCCTTTTGACAGTAATAGGCGTAGTCAGCGGGAAGGTTTATTTTGCGATTTCTTATTTTGTGTTCAATATTAGCATGCATTGAGTCCACCTCCATCTGGGTGTGACCTTTAAATAGATACTTCTGAGTAATAACTATATTATGCTGAGCAGCTAAATTTACAAACGCGTTAACTAATGTTGAGTTGCGGTTTTGACCCGTGCAACCATCACTAAAAAATATCAATTCACGTAAATTACCGTGACTCTTTTTTATTTCTTGTTCAACAAAAAATGAAATTATAGTGGAAAATTCGTTTGAAGTCAGCCCTCCTTCACTTTCATTCCACAGGAAACAAAATCCTTCCATTGATTTCAGATTATAAATAGTGAAATTATGTACTACCAGTTTTGTTTTATAGTACATTGCAGAAACTGTCGATTTGGGACCTAACAACACACACTGTACATCCATTGCATAAACATTAACTGTATCGCTACAAGATTTGTCTTTTTCCTTTCCTTGGCGCGCCTCCAGTTTTAACGCATTATGTATGTTAAACTCTTCTTCAGATAAGTTCTTCGTATTGTATGCCTCGCACACGTCACACAGATCCTTTTTTGGTATGTATAATGCCAAGTTCAACTCTTCAAATATCTTCATAAACGTAGCTATAGAAGCCGGTTGCAAATAATGTTCGGCGCAAAATTCTCTTTTAAAAAATTTATACAGTTCGGCATTTGAACGCCAAAGTGGCTCGAGGTATAACTTTTTTGAGGAGGACCTACAATAATGACTCTCCATTTTTGGTAAGGATTGGAGAAACTGGTGCACAGCTGTATTTTTGTCTGCAAACCTTGCTCTTCTTGTTTGGCTTTTTCTGTTAACCTGATCGTCTTCGTTTTGGTCAACAGTGTTATTAGATTCTTTTACCCAGGTCAATATCATTGTTTCCTTTAATCCTAATGTACCTCCAAACATACGCTTACACACTCTTATTCTATCCAAATCCACTTTTAAAAAGTATTTCATAGAGTAATTTCTTTTGGATACTTCATGTTCTCCTCTTCTTCTCTTAACATTCTCACATTGCACTAAAGCCTGTACCTGTAGTTTTCTTTCATTCCAACTCATTTTATTCCAAAATGTTTGGAAAATCTTGAAACGTTTTTCTTCCGTCATTTTTGACACTAAATAACAGAACTTTTTCTACTGAGAGAGCAGTTGCACGGATTTGACAAAAATTTACCTAAAAATTTTAACTACTATTATAAGTATCTTGCAAAACTTTGTTAAGTATTTCGTCACTGTCTACCACCATTAGTAAAGCTAGTAGAAACGATTGCCTCCTAGACCAAGTTCCCTTTTTAAATCTCGATATTTTATTTTGCTTTTGCAGAAATTATCAGATCTATTTTTTTTTAAAGTGGCAAAATTCGTAACAAAGTTTTACCTATAACTTTTGAGCATCAATAAAATATAAACACAAATTACCTGTACCTCCATTTTCTTTCCTTTTACCCTGGTAAGGTTGTCCTTTTAAACGTTTATATTTATTTATGTTGTACTTCCATTCTTCAGAACATTTTCTCTTGTTTCGAGTTTTTCTATTATTCAAGGTAATTTCAGATAACGACTCGTTCATTTCTCCATTGTTATTACAATCTTCGTTGTCAGAACTGCTGCTATCAGTTTCCTCAGGCGCAGGAACGTATGAAGCATTGAAATTATCGTGATCAGATAAACAATTCATGATGTTGCTATTGACGTCATCACCTATATGAGGTTCGGTTTCTAGAACTGTGGGATTACTAATTCATTGTTTATGCTAACAACATCATTCAAGTCAAAACTGGTCGAAATATTTGGTGGAGGAACTTCAATATTATTTCCACTAGACTGTTGTGTATAACAGGGAGACAAAAACTCCATCTTCTTCAACTCTGTATTCAACAACGTCTACACAAGATTTGCTTGCTTGTTGATTAACCAGCTCCATTATAAGTTTTGTTCGAAACGACATTCTAAAACACCCAAGAAACTAAGCTAGAACGATTTGTTAAATAAGATACATTTTGGACAATAAATTTAACAATCATTAGAATTAAAATGAAAAAACTGTTTAACATTACTTCATTTTTCATTTAAGTTAAATGTAAAATAGCGTAACAACATAATAAGCATACTTTAGTAACGTTGGAAAACCGCGTATGTCCAAAGGAGATAAAAACTGAAAAACGAAGCGAATAAAATAAATTTAATGCATTTAGTAAGTTGAAGTTTTTCGAGTACCATAATAATCTTACCTTGACGATAAATACGAATTTTGCATCAAAAAGTAATTACTTTTTCACTAATTCACTGAATTCATAGGAGCACCTGTGCACACGTCCGAAATGAATACTCAAACTGGGAGTTAGGCGAATTTCTTTACTTAAATTTGACACATGGAGATACGTGATTTACTTGACAACAATTTTAGGCGGGAAATTTTTTTCTGGCAGTTACCTGGATTTCAGGCAAGTTAGATTTGATGCTTTACTATTAGATGGCGCTAAAAGGTCATTTTGCCCTAAAAGTGGAGTTAACCGGTTTTCTTACTAAGGGGACGTTATGTCATCTTAAACCTGTAACTGTCAAGTTAGATCTGGTCTAAATTTAAATCTCTTTGGCAAATACGGCTGTAAATGTCTTAATATTTGAGTAAAAGAAAAGCATAATCCTTGTAGCATAATACACCTGAATAAAGATATATGATTTTGTCTCATTTTTTACCTTCCGAATAAATTTGCACTACAACTATTACTCTAACAATATTTAATTAGAGTAAATTGGATTTTTAATAACATGTTTTTACATTTTATTAAGCCGCCATTCGGATTTTTACCCAAATGTTACCATGTCATTCCCATATGACTCTTTAATTTTTTTACCAACGTTTGAAGTAAATCGGGTAAGTAGGACGGACCGATAGAATTGTGAAAACATATTCTTGGGCGTCGTCTAGGCTCCCCGAAACATGGGCGTGCCGAGTTTTTAGGGGGCCGCCCCACAAGACTTTTCTTGGGGCCCCCTGCAGAGTTTCCCTAAAAAAATGTCATACATTTATTGACAAAAAGCATACCATAAAATAAAAAATAACTGTAAATATAACCAATAAACACAAAACAAAAATTAAGTAAATATTAAAAAATAATAACTATCGTCTAGTTCAAGCAAATCAAAAAAATAATAAAAAACAAAAAGTATACGAATCATTTTCTTTGGCAGCAGACTAGACTTTTTTGTTTTTGTATACTTATCAACTAAAACTAAAACAGCTAGAGAATTAAGACGACTTTGAGTCATGGTCGACTAAGGACATTTTTAATTCATTTCAACTTGAAAATGATTTTTCCGGTTGAGCTGAGGTCACAGGAAGAACAAGAAATAATTGGAATGCAGAAGACAGTTCTGGTATACTACTTAACAAAAATACATATTTTTTTTTTTGAAAATATAGTTTGTGAGTTAACGAGTTGTATTAAGGCTCTTAATATTATTATACAATAATGATTTTATCTGAATTAGCTCAGTTGCTAGTTGAGAAGTTAAATCATTTGAATATTTCATTTAATTTAACCAATATCTCAGGATTTACAATTGAAATTATTTTAAACGCAGTAAATCTGTTATCTAGCTGATTTACTATTACATCTAAACAGGGTCGTATTTACCCATTAGGTCCGTGAGGCCCAGGCCTAGGCCCGCCGCCGCCTCGTTGCAACAAAAACTGTTTATATAATTTTCCTTATTTCATTTTATCAGTAAAGTAGGTAATTTTTATATATATGAAGGAGGGGATAAGAGTCTGCTATATTGAAGAGAGGAACTTCTTTTTTGGTCGTCACCGATAGGGGCCCGTAATTTCAAGCGGGCCTAAGGCCCCAAAAGTTGTAGATCCGGTACTGCTTCTACTTCAAACTTAAAGATTTGTAAAAATCTCGGAGGGTAATATTTTTACGATTACAATACTTCCTTCTTAAGGGGGAAGTAATAATCGACTGGGAGCGTGGCCTCTCCTCTATCCACTACTGGAGGTCGGGTTCTGTGGATGGTTAGTGGTGGAGGTGGTGCAAGGCATTTCGCGTCGACCGGGCGTCCACACTAAACATGGCGTCAATATGGGTACCCCGGGCCGGGAAAACTTGTGGTAGCCAGGTTGGCTAAGGAGGGGCGAACCGAGGTGAAACCAAAAGGTCCCCGCGTCGTGCAGTAGTGGGATCGCGCCTGGGAGCGGGACACTTGTCTCAGCCTGATCAATATAGCTAAACCTTAACCTTTTTTAATACATGTTTCCTTTAATTTTAGATTTTTGTTTTCTAATTAACTATCAACGATTTATTTGTCGGTCTTTAAAAATTAACGATGTTTGGAAACTAATATCGTCTAATTATATAATTTTTGTCTCTTTCAAATGTGTCAGATCTATTGATATTAGGTAATGTTTACTTTGTTTTAGACACTGTTCCCGATTCAGCACCTTAGGTGTCCAAAATCTAACAAAGAAGAAATTTATATTGGACCAATTTTATTATTTAAATAAATAGACAGTCTTTAAATACAAATGACAAACCGCAGGTAAACCGAATTCTTGACATTTTGGCGAAGATGAGTATTTAATTTGAATTACGTTTATAAAGCTGACTCACATTCTATTATAGATATCTTAATAATCATAAATATAGATTCAGATTTATATTTATTAAAGGGCATAATTTTATTTGTTTAAAATAGTTTATCTCGCAAAAGTTGGGTGGGTGCTTTTAACAAATAATTGATGTTTATGAATAGTAATGTATGTTTTACGGAAGTTATTCACTTAAGTACCTACTAAACTATAAATGCCTGTGGCATTTAAAAATAAAAAGTTAATAGCAAATATTCGGAAATAAAACGGTGTTATGGTAAGAAAATGTAAAATTAAGTCTTACTTAACCAACCAGTGTTTTTGAAACTATATATTCTGCTACAAAATTTAGGTAAATTTTATTTTATTTTTTTTAACACAATGGGTTTTTTTAATTCAATTTTTGTTTATGGTCAAAAGTCATATTATTTCTTATTTGGCTGCATAACCAACTAACAATAAATGTTGATATAATTAAAATTTTGTAGATAATAGTTCTTGAAAATATGGCGAATGCAGTGTTTGTTTTATTATGTTTAATTCCACGTACATACGTGGTATAAAGTAGATACAACTTTTTTTAGTAAAAAAGTCCACAGTCCATGTTATTTATAGGTCTAATTCGTGTCCAAATTTCGAATTCCCGAGTTTTCGAAAAAATCAAAAAAACAAAAAAAAACAAAAAAACTAATATGGAATAAAATAATGCAGTCTGACACTTATACACGTTTACGTATACAATTACGTTTATTTCTAAAATGATATTCTTTTTGTTGGAGGTGTAGTAGAGTGACTTAATAACTTTCTACTAGAGATGTGTAACTCAGGAGTGAGCTGGCTCAAAGAATCAGCGTAGTTTAGTGAGTCACTGAAGCAGCTCGGAGGTACAGATCTTTTTCGATTCTGACCAGGGGCGTGCAGCCCATGGAAGCAAGGGAAGTAGTGCTTCCCCAAAAAAAATTACAAAATATCTTCTAAAATGTAATTTTTGAAATAGAAAACCATTAATTTAGTTTATATTAAAAATGCTAAAATATTATCTTAATTATCAAGCCCATAATAAATGCGGCCTTGACTCCCAGCGAGCGATAGAATCGAATAGAACCTATGCGGGCCGCTAGCTTCTCTGCAGCCAAGTCATATATGCTTGATTTCCTGTGAATCGAGCCAGAGGTTATTGAACTTTCCACCGGCTGTTTGCAATTGCATTTCAGTCGCGTGCTTTAAGTGGGGGGCGTAAGCTATCGTTGGAGTAGGTTCTTTGTTTGAACGGCTATCCGTTGTGTTGTGTGATACGTACGTCGCGTCGTGCATGGTGCGATATGGAAGACAATAATACGGACGTGGATATGCAAATACCGTCAACTTCGGCTGTCGGTAATAACGTTGAAAATGTTGGAGAATTTAGTAAGAAGAGTGTGTGTGAATGTGTGGTGTGTGTCTTAATAATAAAGGGGTTTTAAACATTAAATTTCGCTGATAAGCTTCAAATAATTTCCAAAGGAAGGGCAAAACCGCCTATGAAAAATTTGTTAAAATGAAAAACTGTATTAGACATTTTTATCCGGAAAAACAATACGAACAATTTAAATGGCTAACAGGGTGTGAAAATATAAGTAAATTATTTTGTTGGGCATGTTTATTTTTTGAAAATATAAAAGGAATAAAACTGGTTTTTCCGATTTAAACGATTTCCATAAAGCTTTAAAAAGGCACATTATGTCCAAAGCGCATTTGCAGGCCCTCATAAAAGAAAAAGTCTTCGACGAAACCAGAATTGCACACATCCTTAATAAACAGTTGGAAATTAGTCACCGCCAACACAATGAACTAGTCGATAAAAAATATTATGAAGACTTATCGATGTTGTTTGTTTTCTCAGACAGCGCGAATTGGGATTTAGAGGTCATGACGAAACAAGGGTTACTTCAAATAGAGGAAATTTTCAAGATTTACTCAGTTTAATGGCTAAATATGATGATTGCTTAAAAAATCATTTAGAGCAGTCTAGCGTTTTTCGCGGAACGTCGAATCGAATCCAGAATGATTTAATTTCCGCTGTTGCAAAGATTATTCTAAAAAGAATTAGGCAGGAGATTGGCGAGGCGCGGTTCATTCATCATCATTCATATTGTTCTGGACGAAACAATTGATATCACTAATTTTAGCCAATTATCTATAGTAATACGCTACGTTAAAACAGACGGAACTATTCAAGAGCGATTTTTAGGTTTTATACTAACGACACGAGAGTGTCATTCATAGAAGAATCAGTGAACAGATCCATAGAAGCACATGGGAGGACCAAGACGTCCAAAGAGGCCTCTATTAATTACTGACGAAACAAACATAATAATTTTCGCTATGAGAGAATTGGCAAATGAGCCAAGATACCTAGAGGTACGATTTTTAGAAGTTTTGGATCCAAGATTGCAATGGGGTGGGCGATCTATATCCCGTAAAGAAGTTAATTAAGGACTTGTATGTGCTTCGTGGCATCTCTGGGTGCACCTCTGGTGATGTATTGCAAGACACATACTTTGCTATTTTCAATTCTCTATTGGTCTTACGGAATAATTCTTGCCTGTTTACACAAATGTTTTTTTCATATTTTCATGAGCATTTTCTATAACAAACATTGATAATATTAATTATGTTCACCGGAATACACACTCTATATTCTGACTTTTGCCAATATCAAATCGAACCTATTCTTTCCTTAGGCAACGAAACTATTTCCTAAACTATGTTGATCTTACTGACTCATCCATATTCCTTAATTCTCTCAATCATGTACAATGAACAGCAAAGGGATATTGGATTACTCAAATAAACAAAATTAAATATAAAATACGTTTAATTTTATAAAATACTGCTTCTCTTCAAAACATGAATATAACCACAACATTTCTTTAAAATATTCCATCACTGATTTATATAGACTACTTATGTACATTTAACTATTTAAAAAATTATACAATATCATTTGTTAAATAATTTTCCCTGGCACTAATTATTTATTCACACATTTTCACATATGTACAGTTAGATAGATTGTAATGAAAATTTAACAGCAAACATCACTTATTTTTTTTTAATTAATCTTTAAATGCTCAAGATAATCACTATAGGATGTCCGAGGTTAACAAAAAATAATCTACTCTTATTAGATTCTACTTTATCAATTTACATAATGGCACACATAAGATTATTTAAAAAATACCTACATACCAAACGCACAAAATGGTCCACAGTACCCTAACATAATTTTACTTTTTTATCAGTCATAAAATATATATTTTACAATTAATTAACAGTCAAATAGAAATGACTTTTTAATCGTATTGCACAGGTCTGTTATCTCGGATAACATCAATAATATTACTATTTACATAAAATAAACCTTACTGGAATGTTCAAACCAAATTTCCTATTAGTAATCCCACCAATCTTGTATAAGCAAATTTTACACATATAATTTTCTCACAGCAGCGGATGCAATAATATCCAATAGAGCTATTTATGATATGTGGGTGAATAGTGCATTTTTAAGGCATCCAAGTGCCTTAAACTCACTTTTCACTGATATGTCATACAAGATTGTATGTAAAAAAATCTAAAATAGATCCACTTAATAACACGCAAAAACCTGTATTTGAAGCGATACCAGGGTGAAAAATGCCTGATAATAAACTGCTTGGCAAAAAGATTAACCCTTTCAATTTTTAGTCCTTTTAGTGGAGTGAATCGATGTGAAAAAGGAACTGCTATTCCCTTCTGATTTTTTGTATTAACATGTCAGTGGAACTACAAACGAAGGTAGTTTTTGGTTTACACAACAATTTTACATTTGTAGAAAACTATTTTTTCTAATCATCCGATCGATTTTGACATTTTTTTCTAATGATCCGATCGAACCCAAAAAAAAAGAGCTTCATCGCTTTCAAATATCCGACAAAACTAATTTCAGTTCTGTATCGTTAATACATAACGTACAAAAGAATAAAAACCACATGGCATTGACGAATTTTCATAAAAACGAGTGATTAAAAGATACTTCTAGTAGTCTTTTTATTTTAAATATCTATTTTTATAATTAAATGCAGGGAGAGAAGCTTTTGCTCTTGCAAAAACTCCATTACAATTGCCGCAGTGCGTGGCCTTGCGTCATCTTGCATAGAAAGAAATTTGGGCCCCTACCGAATCAAGCACGGGGAATGTGTTCTTGCAAGATCATATCAACGTACCTGTGACCGTTAACATTTCCTGGGATCACTAACGGAATCACTTACAAATCTTTCAACTTATATGGCAGCAATAGAGTATCGTTCACCTAGATACCTATAAAATCTTACTCGTCCATCAAAGGATATCATACGAAATCTTAACTCGTCTGAAAAAAAGTACGTGTCTCCATTGTCAAAGCTGCCAGGTGAGATGTTTTTTTCTTCTATCGAATGTTATAATTCATTTTCAATTACACCAATATCTGTATCCACTTCTTTTTCGCTCAGATACCGTATTTTATTTCACTTGAGCAAATATTGTTGACTGTTAAGCCCGCCATTCACCATTCATTGAAGCGTCGATTTGATACGATTTGCAAATATCCGCATAGTGCAATTCGTTAGCGTATCATCAAAGTAGGCACGCACTGGCACACCACGCGCCAACATTAAATATATTTTTTGTGTGTTGTCTAGTCAGTCTGGTTGGAATTAATGCGGATGAATTTATACATAAATAAAATTGATGCACTGTGTGGATGAAATACGCGCCAAGTCGTTGAATTGTGCGTCAGTTCGTTAATGCGTGTAAACTGATAAATTGCATTAACGAACTGTCGCATCGCACAGTGATTAACGGACCATGGATTATGCTAGACATGGCCGGATTAACTACTTATGGGACCTGGGGCTACAGGTCTTCAAGGGCTTAAGTATTTGGGAGTAAGGACATAATTTAAAAAAAGCACTATCTTATAGTTCACTGATAAAACTTTCTGCTTCCCCCCTAGTCCACGCCCCTCAGGGCTCTATGCCTATCCGATATTAAATCACCGCGAAACATCGCGTCAGCTCTTTGCTGGGGCCCCTGCCTATGACGGAGCCTGGGGCCTATAGCTCCCCTTTTAATCCAGACCTGCTGTTAGACCCCAACACCAAAACGTGGATACATTATCTTCACTTTATTTTCTGTATTTTTTTTTAAATGTCAATCTTATGTTGTTTATAAAATGGAAATTGTGTTTATCATTTTAATGGCAAAAATACATATCCTTCAGAAATGACTTGCTTCGTTTGCCTACCATTTTGACATAAAAAGTTATGAAGTTATAAAAAGGTGTTCCCCTAATTTTTTTGACCAGTGTAGTTACAAAAGTTTATTTTTTAAAAAAATTAATTATAAATAATATTTTATTTTTAAATATTATATTTTCAATATAATATACATTTTATTTAAAATTAAAACCGTAATGATTATATTTCCTTTTTTTTTCTATTCAAAAATAAGCTTTTTCAACTTCTTGGCTTTTCTTATAATCACTTTTTCTCTACATTTAACTATAAAAATAAATATTTAAAACACTAAAAAGAATTTTTTTTTACATTTCTTTTAAATTTTTTTCAATTAAGAAATTAAATGGAAATTCTTATTAAAAAATCATTTTTAGTTACATTTTTAAGAGAATAAAAAAACCCTACCTACCCTACCCTACATTTAGGAAAATAAAACATTAAATTTGACGGGTTTACACAAAAACTACTAACAATTTAAATTGCAGTTTTTAACCGTTCTATAGGCCGTTTTACATGCTGCAATTCTTCTTTGCAATAGGCAATAGTCTTGAACAAAGGCATGCGCAGTTTGACAAAAGGTACAAATGTCTTGCCACTGCGCATGCTTTTTTTCAAGACTATTGCAACTTGCATGAAAGAATTGCAGCATGTAAAATGGCCTTATTAGATACCACAAAAAGTACCGTTTCACAAGTTTTTATCAAAATAACATAACTAAAATTGTGATGGTAATTCGAAAATTATTTATTTACACGTTTTTATTAGGTTTACTGGTATTAGCTAAGTACTTAACCAAATCTTTATTAACCTACTATCAATTGTCCCATCAATTTGAAATTTTGCAAATGTATGTAATTCGTATTACAATCAAATAATACCGGTAGATTTCAACCTACTTCTATCCATGATAATATCGAATCGATTTGAAATCTTGCTAGTGTATGTAATTCGGCTGATATTACAATAATTTGATACCATCGAGCTGTCCCCGGACGATTTTAACCCAATGTAATTCGAATGAAAATGCAACGATTTGGTACCATCGAGTTGATGTGATCAGCGCGATGGTATCAAATGGTGTCGATGGTACCAGCTGGTAAAATAAAAAGTAAAATGTAATGTAAATTACAGTTCAAAAACAATTAGAAAACACGCTTTTGTCGGTAACGCTCTAAAAAGTATAAAAGAATGTAATTTACGAAAAAGATTTTCTTATATCATTCCACCGGCTACTGACTATGCCAAAAGGCGTCCTATGCTTTTTGGCATAGTCATTGAATTGTCAAGGGTAGAATGCATATCGTCAATACCACGAAATGGCTTATCTCAAAAACTTTCAAAATTGAGTTAAGTCAATTCTTAACAACTCTTAAATTATTGAAGTCTGCTAAAGCGATGTATCCCAGTTTAGTAAATAATACAGTTTTACGAAGAATCGTAAATCAAGTAAATGTAAAATTATAAAACGTACGTGGAATTATATAATATATGGCTTATCTAAATTAGGCCAGTTCTTGAAATTTGAATAAAAATAAGCAATGTGTGATAAAAGCAAAAAATAATTTCCGCGCGTCTCAACAAGGATAGCAGTGATTTCGGCCAAACTTAGTGTATCGTTTGGCCATCAAAATTACTTTGTTTTGTCAATAGAAAAAGTACATTTACTTGTCAAAAATACCATTTGCTAATAAAAAAACGAATAAAGGTAGTGAAGTAAAAATGTTTCATAAAAAGAAGTGGTGTAAAGGAAAAGTGATTTATGTGCAAGACCGTACAGTACAGGGCCAAGAAAGTGATAGTTCTGAAGATAATACCCCTTTGGCAAAACTTGCCAAAAAAGAAACAGATATTGAGTGCTATAGTTCTGACTGTGAGATGACATTGGGAATGCTGGCTAGAAAATATCGTAATCAAACTTATAACTTGGACGATTTTGAAAAAGGTAATTTTATTTCATTTTTATTAATAGTGAATTTTGGTATTTTGTCATGAAATATCATATTTTTTATCTATGGCAATTCTTGGAATCTTATCTTATTTTCCAAAAAGAAAGCGGGATTGTCGAAATATGTTACTAAATTTATTTTTTTGGCAACCGTACCGCCCGGAAAATACAAGAGCGCTTGGGGAACACTTAATTACCAGACATTTTTTTCTGGATTAGGTCAATAAGCGTTAATTACTCAAAGAAAAAGATCCCAGGAAATGGATGCTTCCCGGGCGGTTGTGAAAAAGATTTATTTTTTATTTCTATTTTAGGCAGCAGTCAAAACGACAAACAAGTGCTTGATCAAGACACTCAAGATGTACCAGGCGCAATTTTCAAATATGATGCAAATAATAACAGTGGTAGCGACCTTGCCGCTTTTTTAGAAGACATCTCCGATCGTGAGGATCTGTCATACAAACAAGCGTGTGAGGCACCTTATTGCAAGATAGAGATATTTGCTGCCTGTCACATCTGCCTTAGGTTATTGTGTAATGTGAACTTTGCAAGAAATAGAATCGATAGTGTTCACTGGTGCATGTATGCAAAACTTTCTTTTGCACACACTGGACGTCACTGAGACAATGGGAACTTCCATAGAAAAGGTAACTTCAAGTGGGATAGTTGAAGGGGAAAAGAGGGATGGTAGAGAGACAAACCTCGTGATTGCGCGAGACGAGGAGCATCTGAAATATGTTTCTAAGACCCTACAAATTTACGATGCTAAAAAGCATATTAGTCGGTTGCCTTATTTTCAGATGGAGGCAGTGGGCAAAATAAAAATTCCATACTCGCAACAATGCTTTTATATGATATAGCTAATACATCCAATATAGAAGACATTTCACTATTCTTTTTTGAGTCGTACCATGGGCAGAATGAAGGAGATTCTGCCCATAGTGGTATTTCAACAACATTGTTTAGTGCAGGTGACATTTTTATACCCGCCAAACTGCATCCTATCATTGGTCTTGCAAGACGCAAGCAGCCATATATCGTGGACGACCTTCACACAGCACAGCGACTTTTATCATTTTGGAAAAAGGGCTAAGGATTTACGAATTTTGTCCATAGAAACATCTGATACAAGGGAACTCATAAAATGTGACTATTTTATGGAAATTAAAGTAAAAAAACATAACAAACTTACAATATTTTATAAAACTAGCTACCTTCAAAAAGAATACAAATCTTTTAAATTAAAGAGGCAAAAACTTGATTTAAAAGATATTTCTCCTGATGTTTTGAATCCACAGCCAAGAAAAATTACCAAAGAAAAATTTAGGGATTTAAAGCCGTTATGTGAAGGAGACACACCATTAATTCGTATAAAAAATACCAAGCATTTTACTTAAATCTTCCACATGACTAATACATGATAAATTCAATTCTATGTTTCTATTCATTATAATAACATTCAAAATACTTAATGATTAGAAATGTTGTTAGTGTTGCTATGCTTTTTATAAAGAGTTAAAAAGATATCAAAGTAAATACTTATTTTGTCATTGTTCTTTTTGTTATCATTTGTTCAATCAATAAAAACCTTTTTTTAATATCTAGTAATGTTACAAATTACTTAATGATAACACCTTTTTCTCAGCAACAAGTTGATTCTCAAAAAAATCTTGTAAAACGCTCTCCTGTATAATTGGAAAAAATGAGATAAGCAACTTCGTGATATTGACGACGAATATATCCTAACAAAATAATTGAAGTAAGTGACATTATTTTGTACTTTTTAGAGCGTTAGTGATGAAAATGTGTTTTCTAGTTTTTTAAAAACTACAATTTATATCGTGTGTTGTTTTGTAAATTATGTACTGAATATAAAGGTCTGAAACTAGCGCAGTTTTGTTGGAAATTGAAAACGAAGAATCGTTCTTTTTTTCCGATCTTAAAAAAAAATTGTCAAAAACCTCATTTTTCTACAAAAGACAAAAAATATTACTTCCGGTCATTGTGCAATGCAAAACTCAGGATTACCTTCTCTCCAATGTGATCCCATGTTTATTCCAAAAAAAAAGACAGAGGAAATACCAATTACTTTTTCACGAATACTTTCAAATCAATTTTCCCGGATGCAAACTTCGAATTTTAAAAGCCTATCTTTTCTAAACTATATAACGTATGTTATATGGGATAGTATGTTATATGGAATAAGCAATAAAATCATGTAAAAGTTCAAAAAGTTTTAGCTTTAGCATTTTGACAAAAACAAATTGTTCCCATTTCAACACAATACATTACCAAGGTAATATCAATATCTCCAGACGTTTTTGTTACTTTTTTTAACTACGAGCTTTTGACAAGAGATACACTCCTAAACATACAACTTGAATATCACAGTTTTCAATATGCCATACCTTGAAAACGGCTTAAAGGTTTTTCACGTTTTCAAAAGCTTATTTCAAGTAGATCTTCCATGATCAAAAGGTTTGTCTTCGGAGTTAAAATTTTTAAACTATAATACGTCAACAAGAAAAGCTTATTCAAACCGGTTAAGATATGTCGAAACGACTGTGATTTAAATATCTCTCACGTGACATAAACCTTTGTCAAGCAGTTTATGTTTATTTACATCCCTTTCACCTTGTATATAGAATTCGCATAGACATAATAGATTAATGGACTGAGCTTTGCAACGCTTCACTGACTTCAATGCAGTGCGAGAGAGATGGAGCTAATTAGGGCTTAGTTTGCAAAAGAGGTGGAGCTAATTACGATATAAATGTATGTCTCTAAGATTTCCGCCCTAATTAGCTCCATCCCTCTCGCACTAAGTTAACGTCAAGATAAAATATTGCGCATATGTGACGGGGCCAGTCCATATAACCTATCATTTCTATAAGAATTCGTCAATTATAAATGCACACATGCCAAAAGTTAAATGGAAATTAATCTTCTGCAACCTCTAACATAGTTTGACGTTTTCACGGTACATTGAGAGATTCGTATATGCAATTCTTCAAATAAAAAGTCCCGATTTGAGATCGCAAAATCTCTCTTCGGGACATACAATGTGATTTGCATCCGTCTTTCTTATTTGACATGTCCTCATTCTGCTAATCTTTTCAGAAAATGTAAATTAGTCGTCCTTCAATCCACCAACTCGATTATGGCTCTTTATTTCCCATGCGACTGATGAAGAGTGAATACTATAAGTTTCACTATGATAGTCCAGATGCTCTGAATTTAGAAGAGAGCAAATTGTAGTTATTTACATATTATCGGTAACCGCAAGTAGGTGTATCTGATGGTGGGCCTACAGCTAAGGATCCAGAATCCGTCTCCATACTAAGACATCTATCTTGTCCGCCACAATTATAGCACACCGCACTTGCATGCCCTGAGCGTCCTGTAATTAATAAAGAAAACTCTATTGACTTGCTTAATTTACCTACGAATTCAAAGGGGAAGACTGTTAAGAACGCCAAAAATATCTCGCCTTTATAACGTGAACATAAAGAAAATACAGTTTAACGGCGGCAATATTGGTAGATATAATGTAAGCCCTTGGTCGGGACCTTTAGTGCCTTTATTTAACGCCGGCATTATGTTATGTTTGTACGTACATGTTTGGAAGAGAAAAAAAAACTCTCGAGGTTAACTGGAGTAGCTATATAGCTAGACTTATTCAGTGTTTATTTGCCGACCAACACGCAAGCAAGTCGGCAAGCACGATGTCTACTAAGAAAGTAAATTATTTAACTTTAGAAAAAAAAGCCCAACTGTTGTCCGATGTTAGTAAAGGTGTCGAAGTTACCTTTTTAGCAAAAAAGAACTGAATAGCCAAATCTACAGTGTGTGCAATTAAGAAGAAAAAAACCAAATTACTTCAACAATTGTCTTGACATTTTCTGGACCAGGTAAACCAATGTACTGCAATTTCTGATCATTCAGAAATCGAATATGATGAAGAGTTTTTTACAGGCTAAGGACAAAATCACCCACTCAGAGGCAGTAGGTATATTTAACCAAGGTCTGGAATGGGCAGAGAAAAACAATACTGACTTCGAGGATATCCAGTCTTTACACAAATTACGTGAAGGTGCAACTATTATTTCAAACAAAAAACGTATCTATCAAACAAAATTGAATAAGTTTTTTTCTAAGAACAAAATATTAAGTATATATATGTATATCTATACAATAAATTAGTTATCTACATAATGTATTATACATAAATATACATTCCTACTGTGCTATATATGTTTTTGTGTTTGATTTTTCAATAAACATATGTTCAAAGTATACCGTACAAGTCAGTTTTATATGTGATTAACTTTATCCAGTAACACGAACGAAAATATGAACACAGTCGTCCCTAATTAGTTCACGTTATCGAGACTGTACTATAACTTCAAAACGGTGCCAGATATAAAAAAAAGTTCATTGGTCATACAGTTTGTTAAATAAAACAGGAAAGCCAATGGTAATACCAACTTAGGTCAATGTCGCTACAGCAAAAAACACACTATATTACAAAAACGAAGCGTTTCCAGACCCATGTTCACAGGAACATTTTTTATTACTTTCATATGTAGAAAAGCCCCTTTAAATATGGAAGCAAAATTACCCTACACCCTGTATAGTTTTAATTATTAAACTTATGGCTGGAATAAACACTGTAAACAGGGTGGTCCATCTCAGCTCCCTTCTTCTGTAGCTCACTTATCGTTTGACTCATGAATTTGAAATTTTGCACAACTCATATGTATATTAGGGCGCATTTTCTAAAAATATTTTTGATTGTACAGGGTGACCCAAAAAAGTGTGACGTCACAATGACATATTTTTTTAAATTAGATGACCTATATTTTCTTGCATATTTAGATGGCTTCCATAGTTGTTTAGATCATCCTAAAATTTTATTGGATTCAATCGGTAAATAACGGCTTAAAAAAATTAAATGTGAAAAAAGGTGAATTTACACCACTGGTTAAAAAAAATTATAAAAATTCAAATATTGCCTCGACATAAGAATCAAACTGGGAGTTCATTAAATAAGGTTTGACAACCTCGCTGACCAAATTTAAACGATCTAAATTATACAGGGTCTACAAAATTAAGTGTCAAAATTACCAAACTTCAAAGTGCATTTTCTTTCTTATTTTAAATGTCAACCATATTCTTTTTTCATTGCAATCGACGCGTAATTGAAAAATAAAACTTTTTTGTAAATACATCTTTATTAAAATTTCTAACGTATTAAAACCATTTAATGAAAAGTAATCCAAGGTGGCTTAGATTATTAAAATGAATGACGTAGAATCAATATGACAAGAGACAATTTTGACATATCGCAAATTTTTATTTTTAAATTATTTTTTTATTTATTTCTTTTTACATCGAATTTTATTATAATTTATCATTTATTTTGACATTAAAATTAAAAATTTACTATTGAAGTATTACATTTGAGACTTACACTATACTAAATTCAACTATATTTAATCTAATTTTTTCACTAGAACTTACTGTGTCTTCCGTTTTCTTCCAAACACAAGACGAGTATGAAAAGATGCTGCCACTCTCCTTAAAATATCGGGTGTTACCTGTCGAAATGCGTCTTGAATTCGCAGCTTCATGTTCTCAGGTGTTGTTGGGGGCTCCTGGTAAACGATAAGAAGAAATCAAGCTTAGTGAGGCCGGGTGAACGGGGTGGCCATCTAATTGGCCCTCCTCTTCCGATCCACCGATCCGGAAAGGCTACTTCAAGATGGTGCCTGACCGGTAAAGAATAATGTGATGTTGACATAAACGGAGCAACTCATGTTGTAAGAAATTTAAATACATGTCCCCATTTAAATGCCCATCGAAAAAATAAGGACCGATAATAAAATCTCCTATGATTCCTCCCAAACATTAATAGACCATCTGTGCTGTCGATCGATCTGCCGAAAATGTCTTGGATTATGATCGGAGTAGTAATAAAAATTGTGGCGATTCACAAATCCATTTTTATCGAAGGTAGCCTCGTCTGAGAAGAGCACTTTATCGAAGAATTCAAAATTTACTCTGATTTTGGATTGTGCCCAGTTACAAAACGCTATATCCGATGCTCATAATCTTCTTCATAAAGCTCTTGGTGAAGCTAAATATGGTAGGAATGAAAATGATTTTTTTTTAAACACGTTGAACGGTGTTTTTGCTAACATTCGCTATATCGGCGACTACCCTTTGGCTAATTGAAGGGTTTTCTGTGATATGAAATATCACATCCAGTTCCTTTTCATCAGTTTGAACTGGTCTATTTCTACTATTCTTGAGTATTCGACATCTCCCGTCTGAATAAATCTATCTAATAAGTTTTGCAGGCTTCTCTTATCGGGATGTCTTCGTTCAGGATATCGCTCCGCGTATATCCGACTAGCTAAAAAACTATTTTTTTGAGATTCTCCCAACACAAAAATCATATCCACTAGCTCTTCTTTGGTATAATTCATTGTAAAAATACTTATGCAAAACGTGAACAACTTAACAAACTACTTAAAAAAATAACTTCTTGAAATAAACTGCAAACAACTATAACCATAATAAACAAACTATACTACTGGAACAAAACAACGCAATACTTTGTAATAATTATGCTCAAGAACAATATTAACCCGTTTGTAAACTAAATAATTTTTTTAATTTGTCAAAAAGACTCTCCTGTGATTTTGATTGAATTCTACGTCATTCATTTTAATAATCTAAGCTACCTTGGATTACTTTTCATTAAAATGGCTGCTAAAATAGGACGCTTTACCAGTTTTTGGCGAATATCTTTTAATGCGTTAGAAATTTTAATAAAGATGTATTTACAAAAAAGTTTTATTTTTCAATTACGCATCGATTGCAATGAAAAAAGAATAGGGTTGATATTTAAAATAAGAAAGAAAATGCACTTTGAAGTTTGGTAATTTTGACATTTAATTTTGTAGACCCTGTATAATTTAGACCGTTTAAATTTGGTCAGCGAAATTGTCAACCCTCATTTAATGAACTCTCAGTTTGATTCTTATGTCGAGGCAATATTTGAATTTTTATAATTTTTTTTAACCAGTGGAGTAAATTCACTTTTTTTCATATTTAATTTTTTTAAGCGGTTATTTACCGATCGAATCCAATAAAATTTGAGGATGATGTAAACAACTACGGAAGCCACTTTTTTGGGTCACTCTGCACCATCAAAAATATTATTTAGAAAATGCGCCCTAATATACATAGTTGTACAAAATTTCAAATTCATGAGTCAAATGATAAGTGAGCTACAGAAAAAGGGAGCTGAGATGGACCACCCTGTATATGTTATAGGTTTTACTACCTACCAGAAGTTAAAGGTGTTCCTTCCGACCACGTATCTGCCGTTGGGTCATATATTTCCACATCTCGCAAAAATTGTTGTCCATCATAGCCTCCTAGAAAAGTATTGTTTATCGTTAAAATCTCTGTTAATAGAAGTAAGTACAACTACAGCTAAATTTTAAAACCACTTAAGTATAGAATTTGAAATATTATTCCAATGAAGACGAATTCCAAAGCAAAATCGACCTGTAGTTAAATTTATATTATGTTTAACCACATCCTTTATAATAGATAAACAACCGACTGTTATTTTTTCGCACTTACTTTAAAAAATATGCCTTTTTTTAAAATGGAATATAATACTTTTTATTATATTTTTGAGTTCTTTGTAAAATTCTAGACTAATGTCACACAACATAATCTGTACTAATATTGAACAGGTTTTAAGATGTTTACAATTGACAATTTTATTATAATTTAAATTTTGTCTAATATTTATCTTATTTTAATTTTTTTTCTTTTATTTTTACAACTTACCCATAGCATATATCCTACCATCCAGTACAGTTACGCTAAGGGCGCTTCTCGATATTTGCATACTCGACAAAAATTCCCAAACTTGATTTTCGGTGTCGTACCTCTCCACGGTATTTAATTGTTTACCGTTGTAGCCACCTATGACGTAGATATACTTGTCCATGGCACATACACCTGAAAATTGCAATTACTATATGAAATTACTCAGCCATATATGGTATTAAATAACTGGAATGGCCACCATAATGCTAGAAAACTGAAGCAAATCGATTAATAGGCAACCCGCAGTGTTGAGGTATCTCTGTCCGTCTCCATCCTATCAAGTTAAATGGCAAAAAATGCCGATTTATATATATTTTATGTTTTTAAAGATTATTTTATGCTTAAAATAGAATTTAATTAGGCCTTGTCATCTTTATTGAATTAAAGGTCGCATCTTTTAACATATCCTCTTTTGGTAATAATGCGGGTATTCGAAATCAAAATATGGTTATTTAATGGGTAGACTGTATTAACCCAATTTACGAAAAAGTGCACAAAATTTTCTGACACTTGAAAAATATTTACTATCTATTAAAAAAAAAACAAATGCTTATCTACGAAACCAATTTTTTTTAATTCCAGTAAAATTATGTATTAACAGTTCGTAGTAACACTCTTCTTTTAGTGTTTTATTTTTAACAATTTTTTCCACTATATAAATTTTGAGAGATTCAACTCCTCCATTGTTACAGTTAGATTTGTCATATATGTCTGTCAGTACATAGGGCAGTAAAATTCAGTAAAATAAATCTTCGCTTGACACTTTTTCATTTTTTTTAGTGTTATATCATTTGTGATATCTAAGTCATTTTAATCTAATTTATAATTAAAAACACTCTTTTATACTATATTCAGGCTTACATTTACCATTGATACCTAAGTTACAGAAATAATGCTAGTTTCGGAAACTTCTTGTCACAAATAGCCGGAAGCAAAAGTACAAAATTAGAACCTTTTGTGAATTTACTTTATTTTTGATAGAGCCAATGTAATATACTTTCATATTGTACTGTATTATCATATAATTACTGTTTTATATATAAAATTAACTTTAAGATATTCCAATTAATAGGAATTAACATTTTTAATATGCTGTGACTCAAAGACTAGGTCAACAATCATATAAGACAAAGAAATGAATGTAAAATCTAAGTGACATATGTTTCTGATAAAATAATTTAATAGAACATTCAAAAATCTACCTGTATATAGTTTTCTTGCGTTAATATTCTAAGATTCCATTTGTTTATATCAGTTAGTTCAGAAGAATTTTGTTGTTTACATGTCAAATAGCATATAACATTTTGTTTGGAAATTTCACAAGCACGTAGATTTAAACACAAATGTTCTTTAATAACTTGGTTCACTATTTTACATAAATTAGTAAGGTAAATTGGTTTATTATTACATATTTCGAAATCTACAAAGATTTGCTTTGTTATTGTTTATCAGTTGTCAGATTTTTACACGGGGTTAAGATAGGTGGTTCAAAACCACATGCTTTCAATCGATAGCATAATGCAGTCGAAATAAGCATAGAAGTGGAAGTATTGTCTCTCTCTTTTTGTTTCTTATTATAAGTCCTATTGATTTGACGTATCGGCGAGCTATGTTACTAATTTAGATGGTTATTCTTTGGTTGGACAAAATACAGGGTAGCTTGGATTAGTTGAGGAGTAATAATATATTTTCATCTCTTTCCAATTTTTGTTATAACCGAACTGGAATTTGACAAGTTAATATTTAGTTTAGTGGAATTATTGTACCAACATTATTTTGTTGATACTGAGAAAAGTTGTTTTTTTCAAATAATGTTTTGGAATGTAGAAAAGGATATGTAGATTTGCCGTGTTTGGTAATATTGTGTGATGGAAACCATTTTGTGTACGTGAGAAGGGCTAAGGAAAATATCCTTCTTTTTGGAACCAAGTCTCATAAACGACGGAATTGTCGGATGTTCTGAATTTTTTTTTGATTGTTAACTAAATTCCATCCCAAATGGGAGATTAGAAGGATCCGATTTGACGAAGTGAAGTTGAATATTATGGTTTAGTAAATTTTGGGTTTCAACTTTACGGCCTACATGGCGATTTTGTCTTAATTACTTCCACGTGCCACTAACATCGGTCATCTTAATATTGGTGCTCATCAAGCAATTTTTTTTGGTACCCTCGTAGCTACAATGAGGTAAGAATTTTGTCTTATATTCTCGTATACATTGTGTGCTGTTTTGTCTGTCTGGAATTATATTCCAAACTTTATTGTAGAGATTTTTCTACATGGGCCAAATCTTGTTTCAGGGTTCATAGGGATTATTTTGGAACTTAAAAGACAAACCATTAGCAAGGTTTTGGTATGGTTTCCTAACTGCTAGTTATTTATGGAATTTGGAACTTTTCTTTTGATGGAATAGACATGATGTCTTGGAGATGGTTTACGTAGCGGAGCTGTAGGACATAGTGATCACTGAGGAACACTTGGATGTTACCTGCCTTACCACCATTTACAGTCTACACTAGTGACTAGAGTATTCAGCTAGTAGTACAATATTTGGAAACTTAATATATAGTACTATTTCTGTTAATCAAACTGTTTATACATACTAATTTAATTACTGGTGTCACCTTGTCTAGTATATAACATACTGCGCAGAATTTCTGTAAGGTGAAACGCAGCCGGCTTCGTAGCGCTACCTAATTACTGATGTTTTATTGGTAATATCTAAGACATTCAAATCTTGTAATAGACATTTTATAGATATTTATTGTGCTGCCACTCAGCGTGTGGCTAATCAAATTTTTTTTTTAATACTTAGTTTAACCATTATCGTTTGTAACATAATTATTTGTTTTTAACTAGAATTAAACTTCAATCATTTAAGGGGAAGAAAGAAACTTATTGGGATTCTAAACTGATTATTTGATCTAATTCTTGTCTATACTGTGTAATCCAAATGTTATTAATCTGGAGTGGTATAGATACGGAATAAGCTTCTGGGTTTTGAATTTACGTACCCAAATCAAATAATTTAGTTGGGATTTCAGTTAGTATAACCTTACAATAAATTTAAACCCTTGTTAGGGAAAACTTAATTTCTTCACTTCTTATTGGGATGCTATTAAGCTCCCTGGTGGATGGGATTGAGTTAACAATGTTTTTTTTTTTGTTCAGTACATTTTTTTTTCTTGGGGATAAGTCACTGACTATTGTGAATTAACAATAAAAGTCATTTGTTTCCAACGTGTTGGTTTTCAATTGATCAAGATAAGTCTTTACCTATTGATATTGGTTAGATTCAATGCAATTACTTTTTTTTCCAAGATTTATTTAACTTAAATTAAAACTTGGTGGCGCTCAACTTAAATATTATATCTAAAGTAAGAGATTTTGATATGGAAGTATAGGTAGAGTAACGAGAAAGAAGAATCCGAACCTACCCGACTAGAGTTAGCAATAGTCATCATTAAGACATATTATTGGGTCGATATTAGGTGAGTGTATTGCGTCTGGTGACTAACATATCTTGCTTATTTACCGCCTTCCATCATATTGGTAAACCATAACATTTCAATTGGGCATCCTTTAAAGGTAAGAATGTTAGTGTTAATAATTACTTATTCAATTTATTTTAAATTATGCCCAAAAAATCAAGTTTGGTATAGGTAGAAACTAGTAAAATATGGTATTGGTACGAAACACATGGTGGAACAAAATTGCGCCCAATAAATATGTTTGAAAAGCCAGTAGAATGTGTTATTAAATGACTACGTTCAGAACAAAATTGGGTCATACTTCGCTATTTCTACTATCTAAAAACTATCTCTTACTATTTATTTACCGTAAATAAAACACTATTCAAGCATTATCAATAATAGCAAATTAATAGAAGCTTCTGAAGGTTAAGTGTATCGCTACAGTCTTTTAAATTTGTCAGTCTGAAATTAAAATACAGGTAAGATATTCCCCGATACCTGGGTTCCGTTATTGCAAAAAATTGGCACGGATTTAATTATTTTGTCATTAAATCCTGGCGAGAAGGTAAAACGCAATCAAAACCGAAACGTAATCTTCTTGCAAAATTAATGAGTAATATTTAAGTATGCTAATATTAATGCGATAATATTTTAAATAATCTATTCTCCTTTCTTACAGCAGTTTTTGTAAAAACCAAAATTGGAGATTTCTTTAAGTTTTTTAAACGTGTTTGTGATGATATAACAGAAAGATGTTCATCATTAAGAATTAATTGCTTCGTTAATCTTTCATTTGACGCTTTGCAATTGTAAAGGTCCGTTTTACTTTATACAAGGTGTTATTTAACACTTAGATGGCTAAAAATGAACGACATGTGTCCGCAAGTCCTTCGTTTCTGAGATACAGGGTGTCGCGTCTGCAAGATGTTTCTGGTGTGGTTTCAACTGATGCCAAAACATTTACCTCAGTTTCTTTATTTTCTTTCTTACACATTTTGGATCTGGGTTTGTTAAAACATCTATATTGAATTAGATTCCTCTCTATTTTCCAGAATGTGTGCTTATATAGCTGTCCTTTTCAGGATATCTGACACACTATAACTTAAAGACAAAAAAATGGATATATCTTATCTATTTAAGCAAAGCTCTCCCCCCGCATAAGCGTAATCGTTGGATAATATGGTGGCTTAAATATTACATCTAAAGTAAGAGATTGTGATATGGAAGTATAGGTAGAGTAACGAGAAAGAAGAATCCGAACCTACCCGACTAGAGTTAGCAATAGTCATCATTAAGAGATATTATTGGGTCGATATTAGGTGAGTGTATTGCGTCTGGTGACTAACATATCTTACTTATTTACCGCCTTCCATCATATCGGTAAACCATAACATTTCAATAGGGCATCCTTTAAAGGTAGAAATGTTAGATCATCCCGAACTAAATATTATATTATTTTAATTAGATTTGATAATTAGTTTTACAGTAATAATTTATTTTTAAAATTTCAGTAGAAAGTCATTTTGTTCCGTCATATTGGATTTTTACTAAAATGTTACCAGCTCATCCCCATATTATGACCCTTAATTATTGACGAATTGAATGAAAATTTGAAGTGAATCGGATAAGTAGTTTTTTAGCTACGCGAACACACAGACAGACCGACGGAATTGGGAAAATATGTTTTACGGCATCTAGGGACTCTGAAACGCGAACCTCTTAAAACTTATTTTGTGCAAGTAAATGAGTAGTTTATGTATAATTTTTTAAATAATTATCAAACCATTTTGTTCTGTCGTATTGGTTTTGTACCAACACACTTGATTTTTGTACAAAATTTGAAGTAAATTAAATACGCAGATTTATTGTCTTGTTACCCTTGCAAAACTTATTTTGAACCATTTATGGAAAATATATTTTACCAAAAAAGTGTGCTTAGTTTTTTGCAGTTACACAAGTTATAGTTAATTTATATTAAAAATTGTATAACCTTCATTCGTGATGTTACATAATGTCAAATTAAAAAAAAAATATTTAAGTCAAATTTTATATCACTCTATCATCATATATGAAATTACTCAATGCCAATCATATTTATTTTTTAAGCAAAACATTTTATGAAGAATACAATTTTGCCGAAAAATTAATAAGAAAGTTTCCCTGTTGTTAACACAATCCACGGACATAGTACATATTAATTCGATACCCGAATATTAAGTTTAATTAAAGACCCTAGAATATTTTAACACAACAAACATAATGAAGTATATTCTAACATCTTACGACCAAATACAAAACAATTCAGAGAAAAGATTTATTTTGTCCTTACCCGCTCCACTTCTCTCGGTGAACATCGGAGGAATCATGGTCCATTCGTCATTTTCCGGATGATAACATTCAGCGGAACAGTGTCGAACTGTCCCATCAAATCCTCCGATTGCATACAGTAACCTATTAATTACAGCAACCCCAACAGCTAGTCGGGCGTAATGCATCGGTTTGACTAAAGTCCATTTGTCCATTTCTGGGTCATAACTGAAAGAAGCAACAAATAATTATTATAACTGACATTAAGTTCCTTCATACAAAAATCAGATTTTATTTATCAGTGCTTCTTACAATGTGGACCGCCCACTAAAAAAACATGGAACCTTTGGAGAAAGCCAGATTTAATATGTTTTGACATTAATACCTTTACGCCTTAGAAATCAAACTTTGATCTATGGTCAATGGGAAAAAATCAGTTCTGTACTTAAAAACTAATGGATTTGTGAACAAAAATTAGATAACCTGGACAATCTTCTCCAAACTGTCCAAAAGAAATTATTGTTAAAAACACCGTCTAATTACTGTTTCCTGTCACATAACAGGAAGTTGGATTAACATGGGTTGCGGGATTTCTATTCATATTTCAATAGACTCTCTAACTTTTCGTTTATAAAAACCTGGAACCGATGCTAGAACCTTGTTTCCTTTACATTTATGAAATGGCCAGTGCTATGCTGGTGTTCAGCTACAGCAGATTGAACAATTTGTTTCTTTTTCATCGTTCATGTTCCTTAAGTCTAGTTGATATTGAGCGTCCTGTTTCTCCCACACACACATCTCCACAGGAGCAAGGAATTTTATATACTCCTTCTGTTTGGAAAGGTACAAGATCTTTCGGGCATCGCAAGCATTGTCCAATCTTCTTATGTGTATTGAAGATTGTACGTATGTTGGACGGCCGAAGTAATCGTCCTATTTTATCTGTAGTGCCATGTATGTAGGGAAGAACCTAATGGTGGCTCTTTATCATTTTCCTTTGACAGAGTTGGTTTACTATATCTTTTAATTGAACGCGTAATATCTTTAGTACAATAGCCATTCCCTCTGAGAGCTTCGGTCAGTTTCGATATTTCCGATGTTAAAGAATCTTGATCAGAAATCGAAATAGCTCTGAATACTAGTGAGTTAATAACCGATTTCTTTTGTGCTGGATGGTGATGAGAATTTGCATTTAAGTATCTATTTGTATGCGTCGGTTTTCTATACACAGAATGTCCTAATGTACCATTTTTCCTTCCTTCGAACACATACATCTAGAAAGGAAATTGTTCCATTAGATTCAATTTCCATCGTGAACTTGATATTATGATGTTGCTGATTAAGGTGGTCCAGAAATATGAGGAGATTATCCTGTCCGTGAGGCCAAACAACATGTGGATGATACTTTTGAAAGAAAACCGACGCATACAAATAGATACTCAAATGCAAATTCTCATCACCAGCCAGCACAAAAGAAATCGGTTATTAACTCACTAGTATTCAGAGCTATTTCGATTTCTAATCAAGATTCTTTAACATCGGAAACATCGAAACTGACCGAAGCTCTCAGAGGAAATGGCTATTGCACTAAAGGTATTACGCGTTCAATTAAAAGATATAGTAAACCAACTCTGTCAAAGGAAAATGATAAAGAGCCACCATTAGGTAGTGTCGTTCTTCCCTACATACATGGCACTACAGACAAAATAGAACGATTACTTCGGCGGTCCAACATACGTACAATCTTCAATACACATAAGAAGATTGGACAATACTTGCGATCCCCGAAAGATCGTGTACCTTTCCAAACAGAAGAAGGCCATTTCATAAATGTAAGGAAACCAAGGTTCTAGCATCGGTTCCAGGTTTTTATAAACGTTAAAGTTTAGAGAATCTATTGAAATATTTAAACATACAAAAAATTTCAAAAGAGACACGGGTTACGGTCTACATGACACGTGGAAACCGATCTTAACACAGGGTCATGGTTCGGCGAGCACAAATCGGGTATAAAAGCCCGCCTGAATCTCTTCGAGCTCATTCAGTGTTCAGATCTCGTCGAGTAAAGATCCCTGAAGATGCCTCGTGCAATCGAAGGCGAAACGTCGGATAGTAATTCCAATTTGACACGGTCTAATCCCAAGAACCATGATTTCTTACGTATAGAAACATTTCTACTACGCAAAACCTCGCAACAATAAATCTTGGTTTTCAAAATCGTGCGATAATCCCAGACTAGAATAAATCCGTACTATTAACAATTTCCTTAAAAATCCTACTTTAGAAACTCAACCGGCTAAACACGAGGCACAAAATTTTGCGATTGTAATAATCGCATAATTTTCGACAACAAAAATGCCTTTAACACACGCATAAAAGACAAAACAAAATCTTTCTTGCGACAATGTTAACCAATTTTCTTAGTCGCTTGCCAAAAATATCAATTAAAACTTCAACAGAAAGGTCCTTTCCACCCTCAACTTCTTATAAAATCATCTCCACGTCTAAAGCAAAAGCTGAGCTTTCTGTACAATAATTCGCCGCAAATACTACTTTAATCTCCCCCCTTCCATTAGTAACAGCTTTGAGCGCTACTTTGTTTCGTCTTGTTGAATTCATACCAAAATTTTACAGTTTATCCCTATCTCACATGGAATTTTTGTGCAAAATTGTGTCAATTGATTAAGAGAGTTTTTTACCTTAATTTTTTAAACAATTTATTTGGCCGCCATTTACGTATTTACGAATTTAAGTACCACAAAATTACGTATGCCACACTTATTTCTTGCAGAATTTGAAATCAATCTAATAAGCAGTTTTTTTAATGATTTTTTTATATTTCCTTCCGGCCGCCACTTTTCTTGCCACCTTGGATTCGTACCAAAATGTTACCAGTTTATTCCTATTTAACACTATTTTTGTGCCAAATTTGGGGTGAACTAGATAATTAGTTTTTAGGTAAATTTATTAACAGTTCATTAGTCCACCTTTTTGTTCCACCATATTGGATTTTTACCCAAATATTACCAGGTCATCCTCACTCATATTACCTTTAATTTTTTACCAAAATGTGAAGTAAATTGGATGACTACTTTTTTAGCTGTCACGAATTTACAGACAGGCAGACCGACAGAATTGACAAAAAATGTATTTTGGCCCTAAAACATAAAGACCTGTAAAACACCAATTCAGCTCTATATAAATAAGCAGTTTTTTCACGCTGATTTTTTTAAAATAATTTATTAAGCCGCCCTTTTAGATTGATACCAAATTCTTTGCCACCACTGTGAATGGAAATATGTATGTATGTTGCTATGCCTTTGTTTCGTGGATGTGAGTTAATTATATTACGTATTTTACCATAATAATGTCTTACTGGTGTAAGCTTTTAACATGCCTGATAGAAGCTTCTTTTTTTTTGTTGAAATAGCTTTGATAAAAATCAAATGAAGGTCGAAACGTAGGCATTTTCTGAATAAAAGAAGGTGTTTATTTGTTGTCGTGAACCCACGAAAACAACCCAATACTTTAAAGAAAATAAAGACACCACACTGCTAAAAGATACAATAAGACAAAAATATTACAACAGCATCATTTTCAGGATATAGGGTGCTAAAGATTTTTAATTTGGATTGTGTCCTGTATACTCAAGCAGGGGGATGACCTGGTAACGCTTTGGCAAAAATTCAATAAAGCCAAACAAAATGGCGTTCTAGTGAAAAAAACTACCATCCAATGTATCTCAAATGTTGCACAAACATTAAAGTATTATGTTGGAATCAACTGGTACGAATTCAAGATGGCGGAACAAAATGACGACTTAACAAAATATTTAAAAATCCATCCTGAAAATACTGCTTAATGAATTGATTTCAAATTGTGTGTCATATCTAATTGTGGTATAGGTGTCAACTAGTGAAACTGTGGTAATAATTCAAGATGGCCGAACAAAATGGCGACCAAATAAAATTTCTGTAATCGCGGAAAAAATCACCCTTCACGTTTTATTGTCCCTAGATGCCAAAAAACATGTTTTATCAATTCCGTTGGTCCGTCTGTCGGTCTGTCTGTCTATCAGTTCGTGGCATTGCTTAAAAACTACTTATCCGATTTACTTCAAATTTTCTTCAAAAATTAAAGGTCATATATATATGGGGATGATCTGGTAATATTTTGGTAAAAATCCAATATGGCGTAACAAAGGAAGGCCTAGTGAAATGTTAACAAAATTATTACTAAATGAAAACTTATTCAATTTATCTCAAACATCACGTATTATGTTGGAATCAACTTGTAAAATTTTGGTACGAATTTAAAATGGCGGAACAAAATGACGGCGAAATAAAATGTTTGTAATTGTGAAAAAAATCACGCTCTCAGGTTTTACATATATTCACGTTTTAGCGTCCCTAAATGCCAAAAAATATGTTGTATCAATTCGGTCTGTCGGTCTGTCTGTCAGTGGGGGGTGGCATAGCTTTTTTACTGGAAAAAAACTTGTCTTAATAACCATGTAGAAAATCGGCCTTTAAAGCGTTTTTAATATTTTTGGAGGACATACAGAACAAATCAATGTTATCGCAGTAAACATTTGCAGAGTTTAACATTCTAAATATAGGAGAGTTTGCACAGATATTAGTGTGAACCATAGGAGGTACAAATGAACGAGTGTTTTTTAGATTTCTTTGAGGAACTGCTATTGGAATTTGGGATAAAACATCAGTTGAATCGACTTGGCAACAAATAATTTTTTCAGAAAAACGATATCATTTATAAGCCTGCGATCTGCCAGGCTTAAGGGTTTAAATTCTTTACGTAAATAATTGAAATCTGTGGCCATGATGCTCCTAAATGCCAAAGATTTTAGAAATTTGTTCTGTACGCGCTCCATTCTTTGAATATAGACATCATACATGGGATTTCAAACAGAGGATGCGAAATTCGGAGCGATTGATTAAATAATTTTAGAAGTGGTGGCAGTAAGTACTATTATTTTGAAACGCTTTCGATTGCCTGTTATGCATCCCAACATTCTAAACGCATTATTAACAATATTGTCAATTTGTTTATCAAAAAGCATCTTATCATCGAAGATAAACCTAGGTCTCTTGCACACAATCTACGAAGCTGGTTTGAATTCAAACTATAATTGAAAACCACTTTTTGGTGATTACGGGTAAAATTAATTACATTTTTCAGTGTTTAAATATAGACTATTTGTAGAACAATATTGTTCAAAAATCTGATTGCAATTGCTGACAAACTATCATGTATTACTTTATAAATCTTCAGGTCATCCGTATAAAATAAATAATTCGAAAATTTAAAGCATTTACTGATATCATTTATATAAATGATAAAGATTTTTTGCAGAACTTCCTTGGGAATTTCCGCTTCAAGATGTCGAGATATAATGAATCAGACGAAGATCTTCTCTAATTAGCAACCGCAACGGAGTTGCGATCGGTTAAAAAGTATTGAACCATTTGGGGATTATGCTGTCTACACCGATATCGCACAATTTATTAATAAGAATTTCATGGTTTTTATCGAATGCTTTGCTAAAGTCCGTGTAATGGTCGACCTGGAGACGGTTATCCAAACTATTTAAGATGAATTGCGCGTAACTAATGAGGTTAGAGTCAATCGATATTTGCGAAAAATTATGTTAATCGTAACTTTTAAAATTTGCAAACGTACAGAGTTTGCAAATGGGTCTATAATTTTTTATGTTACTCCTATCATCAAACTATTGGATTGGGTAACAATGGCCCATATATACATAGGAAAATAAACTTCATTGAGCGATTGATTAAATAATTTTAAAGTGGTTGTCATAAACCATTGGCGCATTTCTTGACAAATATATCGGAATGCCATCAGAACCGGCTCCCTTTAGGATCCAGTTCTCTAGCACCTCAGAAAGAACCTCCGACTCACACAATTGAAGTTGACTGAAAGTCGCATTTCCTGAAAAACTCTCTGACGTTATTAGGTTGTTAGGCTCAAATACAGATTTAAAAAAGTTGCAAAAAGGTTACAAACATCATTATTATTACTAGCTGTAGAGTTTTCAAAATACACTTCCAAAGGTATATCTGTTTTTCCGCGTTTAGCAGATACAAAATGTCAAAATTTTTTGCTATTTGTGGGAATTTCCGCTTCAATATGATTAATATAATTTTGGTAGTCTTCTCTAATTAGTGTCTTTGAACGACTTCTAAGAGTTCTAAAGGTATTTAAATCACTCAAACTTCCATAAACTTTCCATTTATTATGGAATTTATTTTTTTTCTTTGATCACCTTAATGGTGGTACTAGAAAAGTATGCTGGATATTTACTGTTACGGTAACCAGTTGGAACAAATTCCGATATTATATTATTTATTCTGTGATAAAATTTTAGAATGTTAGGTTCTAAGTTATTACTACTAAGTAAATTATTCCATGGGGTACTGAGTATTGCGTCATTTATAATATTATAATTAGCTTTATGAAAATTTAAACTTATAATTTGGTATGTGCAGTGATCTGGCGAACCCTATATAAAGAAAAAACTCCAAACTTGGATGAACCAGGATCCGTTCCAGCACCATCGGACATGTACATTGAGCACACATAGATGTAACTGTGTTATAGTCGTTTGACAGTATTAAATCTAATGTTTTTCCTAGCCTATTTCTTAAATAGTTGAACTATGAAGACACCACCACCATGACCACCCCGAAAAAGGAAAGCATATCAACGAGATCTGCAGATTTTACATCCGCATTCGAGGGTACTAAATAGCTGTCATCAGTGAAGGCCCAGTTTATGCCAGGGCAGTTAAAATTATTCAGTACTTCCATGTTCTTCACGTGGATAATGAATGAGTAGCTTTTTGGGACTATCACGAACTTTTACCTTGGCTGCTGCAATTATGTCCTCTCTGAAGCGTATGCAAGTAAGCCTAACAATAATGTTCTTAGGTTGGTTCTCAGCATTTTGTGTGGGAACCCTATGTACGAAGTCGATCATTTTATCTTCCACAGCGTACCCAATAAAACAACCAATGTTTTGAACAACTTTGAGCTTAAAAACTATTTCCCAGATTGGCTTCAAATTTTAGTCAAAAATTAATAGTCACATGAAGATGACTTGGTAATATTTTGGTAAAAATCAAATATGGCGGAACAATGTTAAAAAATTATTACTAAAAAAACTAATTATCCAATTTACCACAAATGGTGCCCAAAAATCAAGTGTTACATAGGAATGAAATGGTAACATTTTGATATTAATTCAAGATAGCAAAACAAAACAGCGGCCTAATAAAATATTGAAAACATCAGCCTGAAACTACTACTTACTAAATTAATTTGTGGTTGTGGTTCGAATTTAAGATAGCGAAACAAAATGGCGGACAAAAAAAATTTTTTTTAAGTTATCGTAAAAAATTTCGTTCAATTGACTTTATTGTTTGCAGAAAAATGAAATGTGAAAATAGGATAAACTGATACGAATTCAACATGACGTAATAAAATGGCGGTATGTGTCAGTGTAAAAACTACTTATTGAGTTTATTTTAAATTATGACCAAGTCAATTGTGGCATATGTGGAAAGAACCTTAAACTGGTAAAATATTGGTACAAATCCAATATGATGAAACGAAATGGCGCCCAATCATAACAAGAAAAGTTCCGGGAAAATGAAATTTGCCGATTTTGTTATACATTCTTGTCAGTTTACCAGTGGCGTACAAAGAAGTAAGAATGTGCATTTTTCATCATTATTCGGCCATAGCTTTTTTTTCTGGTGGCATTATTTACAATTTAATATGAAACATTTCTTTGATGAATTTCATAAAAATAAGCAAACAATTTATTTTGCTCTAAAAAAGGAATATTTAAATTTAAAAGCAACCGTAATTTTATGACAAAAATAATAATCACTTGACATGATAAATATGCAAATTAAACATTGATACTTAATTTCCACTCAACTCTTTAAAACTTTTACTTGACCTTTGAGTTGATTTTATTAAAATTAATCAGAGAATAAAGGCCATACTCCAAAATGACAAAAATGCAAATATCAAAAAAATTATCGCCGAATATAGTGGTGAAAAAATGCATCTCACTCGTTTGTACGCCACTGGTTGGTAATACCGACAAGAATGTGACATAAATATGTATTCTTATTATACTGGTAATCCGGTTTAAACATACAGGAAAAAAAACATGTTTAACACCCTGTATAAAAATAATATGGATTACTGGTCACACCAACGCCCCTATGATTATTTAAAACAGGTATTGACTATAAGATATAAACTAAGCCCAGAAATGACTTACATAAATTCAAATAAATATAATTTAATTTACTGGTATAAAAATAACTGCTCGTCATCATAACATAACAAAATTGATAACCGAAATAGCTAGATAAAAACAAAGGATTTTCCGGTTTCGGGAGCTTATCGCATATTTAGATAACCACATGTTA
>JAUTXW010003606.1:167500-237500 GCA_030620095.1 Kuschelorhynchus macadamiae
TATGCTTTTTTTTAAGCACAATTTTCTGCACAGTCCTTATACCGATTCCCAGAGCTTTTGCTACTGTCTCCTGGATAATGGCCGGTGAATTTTCATTTTCGTAATATTTTATTAGATTTAATACCATTTTTTCACTGACTTGTCAATCTGACTTTGAAGTGACATTGCTCAAAGATTTTTGCAACTGCTGGTATTTATATGTTTATCCTCTTTTTTCATATGAAAATGTTATAGGTCTATCTAATTCATCTTCCGGATTTTATGCGGAAAATAAGATTACACGTAACAAACGAAAAACAAACTTAAAAAGTTTGTCGTTGATAAATCGCATGACCCGCACGATAACACTGCTTTTGACTATAGTTAAAAAGTAGAAAAGTGAAAATTACGTTACATTTCTTGGCGCCACATAACAATAAACCCTAACCAAAGTTAATATGTTATATAAAATGTCTCTAGAATTGGCCAAAGTATTAAAATATGTAATACTTAATACACAGGGTGTCCTGTTCCAGAAAAATCTGTCTGGCCAGACCTATAAAAAGACTGTGAACAATTATTAGATGAAAATTTCATCTTTTTCGAGTAAGATGAGCCTCCTACAGAACAAAGAAAATTACTTCAAAAATATTTCACATTCTTTTAATAGGTCTGCCTATATTTGCAGTACAGTACAAGTTCAATTGGCCACAATTTCTTTGTCTAATGTTTTTTTATTAATGTGTATAATCAACATTGTTTCCTACAGTTTAGGAAATAAATGACCATCATTTGTGTGTTTGTTGTAACTGACATTACATATAATAAATATGATAATATTCTCATTTTGTATGCAATGTTATAGATTATGGATTTTAAAATGACCTGATGATATTTCAAAGATGAAACGTCATATCTAAAATATAACATATTTTTCTAATACAGCATAACAAAATTTCCAATGGACTTACGAAATTTAAAAAAATCACAAAAAAATTAAATCTAAAATGCAAAATTTTTAATCTTTTTGTATGCAAAATTTAATAAACTTCTAAAGGGAAATTGACAAGGCACCTTGTTCAACTCTATCCCTATTTAACCGACTTCGTATCTCTTAAGATTTTCGAGATCCCAACCAGCATTTTTAGTCACTGTTACGCATCGTGGACTAAAAACTTAAAGTCGCAATTACTATTTTGTGTAGTCGTTTCTTCAATGTCTATATTAGAATATTTGCTGAATAAATACTGTTATGAAAAACAACCGAAATAAAACACGTAAAAAGCCATGCCGCGCCATACCCAAGTAGCACTTTTAGTCATGAATACGTCATTGCTATCACAAGTATTTTCATTGCAGTAACCGGAACTTGGTGTCGCCACGTTCTGTTTAAGATGAGACTACGTAGTCACTACCAAAATCGAGAACAATTTTAAGATAACTATTTCGTGAATAACATGTAACTGTGACTTTGACTATTACGTAGATATAGTCAAAAGCAGTGTTATCGTGCGGGTCATACGATTTATCAACGACAAACTTTTTAAGTTTGTTTTTCTTTTATTACGTGTAATCATATCCTCCGCATAAAATCCGGAAGATGAATTAGATAGACCTATGATATTTTCATATGAAAAAAGAGGATAAACATATAAATACCATGCAAAAATCTTTGAGATATGTCACTTCAAAGTCAGATTGACAAGTCAGTGACAAAATGAGTAATAGAAAACAATTTTCGGGTTTTTTTACATCGACAAGCGAAAAAAATGGTATTAAATCTAATAAAATAATACGAAAATGAAAATTCACCTGCCAATATCCAGGAGACAGTAGCAAAAGCGCTGGGAATCGGTATAAGGACTGTGCAGAAAATTGTGCATGAAAAAAAGCATAATTTACTACCGAAGAAGATTAAGAAATGTACACGAAAAAGCCAAAGACAACTTAAGTGACAACGTAAAAATGGATGTTCGTAATGCAATTTACAATTTATACACATCAAAAACTAATATAACCCTTTAAGTCTTAAAAAAAGCTTTAAAAAATCGAGGCATATTAGAAATTGGACTAAAATCGTTGTCAAAATTAATAAAAATATTGGGTTTTCGATATAAAAAGGACTGTAATCGAAGATTTTTATGCGAGTTGCCACATATAGCAAGTCAGCGTATTCAGTTTTTAAAGAAATACACGGAAAATGTTAATTCAAAATTTAGAGAAGTGGTATTTTTAGATGAGACTTGGATATTTTCTAATGGAAGTGGTTCGAAATCTTGGCAGGACGAGTCTGTAAAAAGTGTCAAGAGAAAAAAGGAATGTGGGACGAGAAAACAGTTCATCATTTTGCATGCAGGTTCTTCAACAGGATATCTCCCAGGTGCAAGTTTACTGTTTTCTTCAACATCCAAAAGTATGGACTACCATGATAATATGAACTGAGAACTGTTTGAAAAGTGGTATCATTCAAGAATCTTAAATAAACAACCTACTTCATCCTGGAAGAAAAGTGATATTTATGAGTGGCTAATAAAACAAAAACAAAATCCTTTACCGAATATGCTGAAGTTAGAACTCCTTTTATTGGCAAAATCTATTAAAAAATCAACAATATATGCCGTAGATGAAATATTACGGGAAAATGGACATGAGGTTTTACGACTGCCGTCATACCATTGCCAGTTTAACGCAATAGAATTAATATGGGCTGGGACAAAATCATATTACGAAAAACACGTGAACGATGGTCTTACATCAGATGAAGTGCAAATTGTTTGGCAAGATTCATTAAATTATATTACAAGTAAGCAATAAATGAATAATTATAGAATACTTGTTCCAGTTTTAAAGCGTGTTTAAAATAAGTAATTTTTTTTATTAGTTATAAGAAAAAATTTATAAATATATATAAAAATCGGTAAAATCGCTTTACCAGAAACTCGGGGCTAACGAAAAATACAGGCTATATATATATATATATATATATATATATATATATATATATATATATATATATATATATATATATATATATATATATATATATATATATATATATATATATATATATATATATATATATATATATATATATATATATATATATATATATATATATATATTCTCCCTGTATATTTGTAAATAGCCCATCGAGATTTAATAACTCGATAAAAGAATCACACAACACTTTGGTACTCACTATGTTTTCTGATTTGATTCATAATGTTGGTGACCTTTGGACTCGCACGATAAGACCGCATTCGACTAGAGTACGAAATTGTGTAGTTCCATTCAAGTAGCCGAATAATAATAATTTACCCTATTCGTCACTTCCTCATTTCTGTCTTTATTTCATCCGTTTCAAAAATATGAATAGTTCGTTTTAATACAAGCAAAACAGTTATGGCCACTACAAACACTCAAATTGGGAATATGGTGTAGAGCGTACAGAATATGTTATTGGTATTTGAGGTAGGACACACGCGTTTCACTTAGTTTTCCGGCTGTGCTAAAGACCTAAAATTAAAACGCAGGCAATTTCTCTGGTGAATTTGCTGATGATAGTCGTAAAAAAATTTCAATATCTTTGGTCAAATATATTGGCTAATTTAAATTTAAAAAATGTAATTTTGGACTTTGGTTTAAATAGTATTTATCATTAAATATCTTATTATAAAGAGTGATTCTTTTGTAACGTAATGTTTCATCTGTATGCATTTTTAATCTTTAAACTCACAAAAACAAACATCAACTAAATACTTATAGGGGAGATGAAAATAAACAACATCGTTCTATTAGACTTTTACTTTTAGGTTGGCTGCATTTCTTTAATGAGCAAATTACTTAACATCAAGTGTCTACGACTGCTCCCATACGCTTTTATAGTTTGGGATTCTTTAAATACGCAACTGTCACTTATACCCAGTTACTTTGAAGTCTACTAGTTATCTATAATACTATATATTGTTACCAAGCGGTTACGATTTGTGAACATTCCGCCATTTCTTTAAAATTTAATGCGTTGTGTCGTAGCATGCGGAAAGTTGCGGTACTTGAGTCTTTAGGTTGTTTTGTTCATGTATCACATAACCAAGTTGTGATATTTTTAATTTTCTATAAAATTAATCTATTTTTATATTGACAACCTCTGTCGGCGTCAGTTGTAACTGTAGGGTTAAGTTAACATTTTACTTTAATAATCGATTCGAACTATCTAGTACAAACTTAATTTTTCATTTAGATTAGAACAAATAACAATGTTTGTGCAAGCGATTAATGAGAGTTGTCTGCAAAGTGAACTTAGTAATGTAATATGTACTGAACAAGGCCTACAAAATAAAGTTTCTTTTATGCTAATCTTAGAGAGGTTCTACCTCAAATTTAGGTGAGTTAAACATACACTAAGACATGGAACAATATTGTCTTTTACATCAAAATAAAACCAAAATATAATAATGAGCAATATTTAATAACTTTTCTTGGAGTAAAATTAAAGTTAAGACATTTACGGTCATAGTCGTTTACACATTCATCACAAACACTTTATAATTACAAGCAAAAAATAGGTGAACCAGGCTTAAATACATTTCTCTATATGGCCATATGCTGAGAACTTCTTGTTTGAATCAATATTCATTTTAATAATCACAAAAACTAATAAAATGATACACTAAAACAAACCTCATAAGAAAGAAACCCATGTAGGCAAAAAGTATTACGGCCGAACCAATCAAAAATTGGTTACTATATTGTTGCCACTGTCCTTATAAAATCACCGACCAATCTCGTACCAGCGCCCCCTATCTCCAGAACCTCAAGTACAAGAGGTAATAGTTTACTTGTAGTAAATAATTACTGTAATTCTTACTCTTAAGTTTCAGAAGAATAACGACTGGTAATAGCCAGTTTAAAGTAGCAGTTGACGATAACCTTTTCTACTCTACAACGACTCGTTTTATTTTATAGTGATACGTTATAGGAGTACATTTGAACGTAATGGAGTAGTCTGAAAAGTTCAAGAAGGTACTGATACTTAAAAGTTGTAATTTAGTAAACAGATTAAAAACAGCAACTTTGAATAATTACTATTATGTCACGGAAAAGAAATGGCGACCTTGGAGTCAATTCCTAAAGTAGTTGCTTGGCAGGCAGTAGTTATTATATAATTACTTTACATGAAAAATTATTATTCGCAGTAACAAATATATATATATATATATATATATATATATATATAATATATATATATATTTTATATATATATATATTTTTATATATATATATATATATATATATATATATATATAATATATATATATATAGAATATATAACTATATATATATATATATATATATATATATATATATATATATATATATATATAAATATATATATATATATATATATATTACTATATATATAACATATATATAATATTTTTATTAACATATATATATATATATAAAAGTATATATATAGTAAACTAATATATATATATATATATATACAATATATATATATATATACATTGCATTTCTCACAGCGAAATTGGACCTTCATCCCACATTCTCCACATCTAAGTTGATTTTTTTGATAAATAATCAAATGGTTTATTCCATCAAACCTCGAGTAAGCATTTTCATGTGAATTTCTCTTTGATGGGCCTCTTTTAAAAACTTTCTGGTTTGATTCCAATATATTTGTGGCAATCGCTCTTCTGAACTCCAACTGATCCAGTTTGCCCCCTTGAGTGCGATGCAGTTGCCATGCATTTTGAATGGCCATATCCAAACATTGTGCAAACAGGGGAAAATAACTTCTTGCCTCTAATTGAGATTCTATATAGACAGAACATATTCTGGTCTCCCCTGTCTACACCACCCATGTAGGTGTTGTAAGACTTTATAATGTTGGGTTGTTCAATATTTAAATGTTTTTTTTCTTTTTGAGAATACCGCTTGACATATATCAAAGGAAAAACTGGAGTAAAATTAGAAGCAATAGTGACGACACTATTGTCGTTCCATCGGCATACAACGATACCAGTATCTTTGTCCAGTCGATACTCAAATTGTCCTCTTTTCGATTTTTTCATTATACTAGAACTAGAAAGTGGACATTTCAGCGAACGATTTTCTCGGAGAGTTCCTGTAGCATTTATACCTCTGATTTTCAATTCGTGTAATAAGTGGATAGAAGTAAAAAAATTATCAAAATATAGTTGGAACTGAGTACCTGGCCATTTGGAGCTAAGAACATCTGCATATTGGAGGATTATGCTTGATCCTAACCCAAGTTCTTTATATATATTAGGTAGAGTCTCTGATGCTCCTTGATATGGTGAAAACCAGACTGTGTATCCAAAACGTAAAGCACCAACCCAAAGCTTGTATCCCCATCTTATTGGTTTGCCTCTTATAAACTGCTTGCACGAGTGCCTTCCAAAATATGGCACCATTGCTTCGTCGATGCTGTGTTGTTGTTCTAAGGGTGCGAAGTCTAAAAACTTTTTGTTTAGTAGATTGAATAAAGGGCGAAGCTTAGCATACTTGTCCTCTTTCTTAAGATTCTTATTATCGCAAGCATGCAGTATTTTCATAATATAAGAAAATCTATCTCTTGATATAGCTTTAGTCACTTGAATATTGTTGGCGTCACTCCTGTTTTCCCAATACATATATCTTCTCGGTACATCTACGTAACCGCTCAAAATTAAAACCCCCAAAAAACACTTCATTTCTTTAGAGGTTACATCACCCTCAATATTTTTCTTGAATGCATATCTGTTGGAGAAGGTCACTAACAGATCAACTACCTCAAAGTCAAAAAAGAGTTCAAATAATTGCAAAGGTGTAAGCTCTTGAACGGGGCCAATAGGTCCTTCCCATAAATCAGGTTGTGGGGTGATGTCTTCTTGAACCCAGAACATGTTTTTTGGTTTCTTTGTTGGAGGTTTACCTAATTCATTACCAATGGAAAGCAGATTTGCCCCAGGATAAAGTTGAGCCAATGGTATATCCTCATCAGAATCATAGTCATTCTCGGCTTGAGACTCCTGTGGAACTATTACTTCAACATCATTTCTTAGTTGGCTCCCGGGAAGATTATTTAGAGTGGTAATTTCTTCATCTCCAGAGTCACAATCGGTATTGTCGTCGTTTGCATTTTCAGGAGGGAAAATTATAATTCCAGCAGGAGGAACAGGTATTTTGTCGGGATGTTCCAACTCCTCAATCAGCTCGTGCAGCTTCAAAGGTCTCCTAAAACAATCAAAAAACACTTATTACAAGTATGCAGCACAGTTTGATTTCGCATATCGTAATAATTTTTCTAATATAATTATAATAAATATTTTTCTATTATTCTATACACATATTGGAAGGTTTTGGAATTTTTCTTAAACCTATTTGCTAAATTTGACGTTTTTAAAATATGTCTGCAGATTCGAAACGTTTCAAAAATATTTCATATTTGGCGGAAGCACGCAGTAGTATATATTACTAACGTCCTTTTAAAAGACGGCGCCATTTTGACCAGTTTACAGGCACTGTAATAACCTATGAAGTTTTATATTTAGAAGTATAAGGTACTTATATCCTAATAGTATCTGAATATGATATGCAATGACACTGAACATATTTAGATAAGTAAATAGACTTACCTCCATTCATCCATGATCACAGCTAATAAAAATTTACTTTAATAATCCGCGTAAACACTCACAAATCTCGAGTCCAAATGAAATGAGCTGAAAACTGATATTATTTAATGTATACGAATAGGTACTAATAGCGACATCTATTGAAAACTAGACGAGGCTCATTCAAGCGACCTGCCAATCGAATGGATTTTAAAAGGACAGTAGTAACATCTGGGTTAAAAACGTGTAACCCAAAGTGTTTGTTGAAATATAGTAGGATTATTAGTAATAAATACGTAAAAATTCTTAAAGAGTAGTAGTGGAAACAGTTGTGGTTACTTTAGTGCTAGCTGGGTAGTATCCCCATACATTTTTGTTACGGTGTGATGTCACACGCGGCTTTGTTCGAAATTCGTTTACCAAGTGATCATATCTCACGAGTTTTAGTATCATGAATTTAATAGCACTGGCTGCCTCTAGGAAATACTAACTCTATGAGGAAAATATACTCCTACTGGTCATTAATAAACATACCAAATCTTAGGTTAAGTTGGTATCTAATAGAACGGTTAAAAACTGCAAATTAATTTGAAAATTCGATCGTCTGTAGTTTTTATGCGAACTGGTCAAATTGAATTTTTTATTTTTTAAATGTAGGTTTTTTTATTCCCTTCAAGATGGCACTAAGAAATTATTTTTTAAATAAGAAATTCTACTTAATTTATTCATAAATTAAAGAAATAACTTTTGAAATGAATGAATTTTTTATGTTCTAAAAAAATTATTTTTGTATTTAAAGAATGTTCTGTTAGATACAAAGAGAGAAAATTCTGCTATGTGGTTTTTGTTGTTTTGTACGTTATGCATTGAACAGAAATGTGAAACTACCGCAGTTTTGTTGGAAATTTAAAAACGAGGTAACTAGTTGTTTTTTTTTTAGATAGAAGAAGGTAGGTACACTTATGTCTTTGTTGTTAAAAACGCCATTTTTCTACAAAAGTCAAAAAATATATGGCTTCCGGTTGTTGCGTAATGTGAAACCTCAGGATTTCCTTCCTCTGCGATCCCAGAAGGAGCAGTTCCTTTTTCCCCTTTTTTCACCAAAATTTCCCGTAAATTGACTGAACTATATCTTACCTTAAATATTTTTGCCAAATATTCTTTACAAGCTGGCGTTTTCTTAATAACATCGCATTTCTGTATCTGGTCGTTTAAAAACTTGGGTGGTAAAAACTGACAACGAACCGCCGCCAAAATATCTTCCATTTTTCTATATCTATTGTCTTCGTCGTATTTGACCCATTTTAAAACAGCATTATATACTTCTTGCTCGTCTTGTACGTTGAGTTCATCTTTCCTTATTAACTGTATCAGTTGGTGTGCGCTTAACTGAAGGAACTCTTCTTCTTGACAAATCTAAAAGTTACTTACATGTAGAATTTATGTATGAAAAAGAAATTTAAATGCGGGGAAACGTCTTTAGACTATCACACCAGAAGGAACAAACTCACCTGAATGAAACGCCTTTCTATATATTGGTTAGCTTTTTTCGATAGCTCCATACACCCATGTTGTTCTGCAAAATGTGCGATCCCAATAGCGTTGCTAGGGTCTAACTGACGTTCCAAAAAATCACAGCATGCTTGAATTACGTTTGGTACCTAAAATTTTATGGTTAAGTTCTGGAATATCCTACAATGAATTCTATTTTTTCAAAGTTAACTTTTGTGAAACTACCCGATCGGTTTTTTTTATCCCAACATTCTTTAAAATCTGTCAATAAGCATCATATACACCCCTAAATAACCGGTGTTAGACCCAAAAAAACTCCTGATTTAAACTAAAAATCTAAAAAAAAACTAGTAGAAAGTTCAATAACGAAAAAATTTGGGAAGGCAGGAATAAACTTTATCCTTTTCATAAAACGGTCCTTAACAACTTCATTTTGCACACCTCTACCATACCGGATTTGGTTGCCATGTTGCAAAAAATGGCGTATCGCTTAATCATATTTAGAGAAAAATATACGCAATACTTTCTTATATACTTATATTTAAACTTAAATCAATGCTTTTAACGCGCTTTTATTGGCTTCCTATTCGTCTGATTGTATGTATGTCTGGTTCAAATTTTTCAGCACTTCCATTACCGATTATTTTCAAATTTGACATGCATCCACTTTCGGATATAAAAAATCCGAATTTTTTTAGTCAACGTTTAGAAATCTAAAATGGCGGCGCCAATACGGTAGACGAATTTTGTTACTTGTGTAGCCATGACAATGTCAACAGATCGGACGTATGATTTTAACATTTGTGGGGATTATTTAAGAATGCACAACAAAAATCAAAATGGTGGCGTCAAAATAGCAAACGAATTTTGTCATTTGTACAGATTCGACATAAATATCAGTATCTAAAAGTATTTAAGAATAAAAGTTATGAAATTTTAGTCAATATTTGAGAATTAAAAATGGCGGCACCACCATAACAGACTAATTTAAAAATTTTTGCAGATTTGATTAAAATTCGGCATTTAAGGGTATCTAAATATTAAAAAATAAATAAATAATAAATCTAAATATCTAAATATTTAAAAAATGAGAGTAGGAATGCCTAGAATGAGAGCGAATTTTAATATTTTTACAGATTTGATTAAAAATCGATATTAAGTGAGCAATTCATACATTTTTAGTAATAAATATTTAAAATGGGGACGTCATCAATCAATCCGATAAGTACTTTTTTCAGATATTTTTAAACATTTAATTAGGCCACCGTTTTGTTCCCCCATTTTGAATATAATATTTGATTTTTGAGCAAAATTTTAACATAATCGATGTAGTAGTTTTCTGCATTGACACACAATATTTTTATTATTATTTTATTTACAATTATTATTAGTAACCGACGGAACTGAGAAAACATATTTTTTTGTAACTAGAATACTTTCCTCTTCCGAGGAAAGTAAAAAAAGCGAGCGTTATTAATGTTAATAGCTAAAATTTTAAAAATAAAAGATTTTTTTTAATTTTCAATATCCTAAGTCTTAAATTCTAACCAGTTTAGAACATGTTTACGAACACATTTTTACTTTTAATACCCAAAAAATCACCATTTAAATTCCTTTACCTGACAACACTTATATAAAAAATTGGCCAACTCCAGTGAAAATCATCCGAAACTTTATTATTTCCCCAGATTTCATCCAAAATCTGGTGATTTTCGAAATCGCAGAGCGTGAGATGCCCTTCCACTATTTTAATATAGCATAGGTATATACGACGATTCTCACATAACCCCCAAGAAACAAACGTTCTATTATACTGAACCGGATTGGTCAATACGTCATGCGACCCAAAATAAGTGAAAAAGATATCTTCAATTAGAAATGTCTCCTGGAAAAGGAAATCTTGCTGTTTACTTAGTGATTAAAAGAAAATTCGAAACTTAAACGGCCGTTTTTTACAAACTCACCTTGCTGCACCATAGTTAGGTCAACTAAAGCTCCTAGTTTCGCAATGTCCAAAGTAAATAAAACTTATTTATTAAATATTTAAAAAATTAATGTTCTTCTAATGTCACCGCACCTTTAGAACGCTGCTTCTTGAAGTAAGGCAACATATAATTAGAAGGTTTGAGCCATATCAACAAATACACAATAATACATTAAAACACATGCATATTTTTTTGCAAATTAATTTCTTTAATGTTAAAATTTATTGTAATTTCACGACCCGCTATTGGTTTTTAAGCCACGCCGCACAGTGTGGTAAATCGGCCATGTAGTACGACATAATTATTCAAGCATTGTTTTAACGTTTTTTAAATTTAATATAATACTTTTTTAGGATAGGTAACAAAATGTTTTGCAAAAAAAAATGTAAACAAGATGCGGGTTACTAAAATGGCTTCAGTTTTTAATAAAAATGTAATGTTTTGTGTAACTTAAAAACACAATTGATGTCAAAATGCATGAATCATTGCTTTAAACTTATTATTAACTAATAGCTATATGACGCATATAAAATTAAGATAGAATACAAGGTGTCTTGTCAAATATTGCTTTATTTAGGTTATGTAGAATTGTGAGTACAAAATATCATTGAGTTTCTATTCTATTCATTACATAAACAATAGAAGAACTTTTAGACTAAACAATATGTAACAGATAATGTGTTAGAAAAGCGCACTACGTATGCACCTGCACCCAAGCACTCCTTAATTTTTTTGATATTGGTAATAAAACATTCAAATAAAAATTAATTAGTTAGGTATACTTTTCGTGATAAATAAATTGTTTTTGTTATTTACCATATACAATGAAGTCGATATTTTTTAGATATTACACTTAATATATTTTTATATTTATTTTTGTATTTATTTTATATTTTATATATTGCACTTTATATATTTTTATATTTTTATGAAATTATCTTTACAAAAATGCCAATTACTGGCACTGAACTGGTAGCTTAGGAGATATCTTCGTTTAAGATTTATTTTTGTAAAGGTAGAAAAGTCGTTAAAATTTACCTAATTGATTAGTTTTTTATTTGAAATTTTCATTTCTAATATTAAAAGAATTGAAGGGAGTGTGGTTTTATAAAATTATATCTTAGTTATTTACCGAATTTTAAAAGTGTTATCATTTTGCTTGGAAATAATGTGGCATTATAACTGTTAATTTAGTTTGTAAAACTTCTACCGAGGGATAAAATATCCATATTTTTAAAATGGGTTCGCCATCTTGAACTTTAAAAAGATGACAGCTGTAATACAAAATTCCGAAATTCTGTACCTTAGTCTTTGCAAAATGTTTACCGTTATTACACTCGGACGATTATTTGCAAAGTTCTGGTCATATAAAAATCGTGCAGTTTTTTTTGGTGCAGTCAGTAGTAATTAAGGAGCCATAGTTAAAGCTATATAAATCCCGAATGGGCATCTATGAGCAGCTAATTTTTTGGTTTTTGGTTAAAAGGGATCCTTTTTCTTATTTTTTATATAAATATTAAACTAAACTTCAACAAACTTTTTTTTGCATGCTCTACAAGTTAAAAAAAAACTACGTAAATATAGTAATACCTAAAAAGACCCAAATTTTCTGAGGTAAGGGCTTTAATATTTAAAAAGTTTTGATACCGTAGAAAAGTTTGATTATAAACAGTAGTCATGTAAGAAATTAGAAAAACATTTGCTATGTTTAGTATCATATTTTCTGTTTTGAAAATGATGTATAGAAACATGTTAATTTCAGATTTAAAATATTTACTAACTTTAAGGCTTTCCCTCCGAGAACTGTAATTATAATTTTGTTTCTCAATTGCATTTTTCTATTATTAACACTATCTTAAATATAGATTTTTAGAATATGTTAAGAATATTGCAAAATTACATTTGGGACTTATGTCGTGCTAGACGGCCGATTTAACTCACTGTGCGCCGGTCACGTGACCCTGTAACAATGTTTACTGTAGACTGTTATACTTTTTTACTATAAGGATCCCTTGTCAATGAAAGTGGGATGGTCTAATACCACAGTGTAATAGTCTAATACGTGGAGTTGTCGATTGGGTTTGCCATAGCTAACTAAAACTCTTGTTACTAGTGAAATCTGATCTGAGACTTTGGGTATTTTAGTTTGTATTTTACTATTTTGCAATAAAAGTAATTTCTTTATATGGCTTAGAAACTAATACCGGAAATACCTTACTATTCTTTGTATGAAAATTTTATTGCATCATATTTAAAGATATTCACCGTAATATAAATTGGTATAAACATTGGTATTCCTGGCTAGGCTTGGCATCGTCGTACGATCGACCTTATACTGTGATGTAATCTTGGCAGTGGCTAAATATGTAAATAATGAACTCTATTTTTATTCTTCCTCTAAGGCTTCAACCATTTCGAAGTAATGTACCCGTTAGTTTCTATTATTTTACAATATCCCTCGAAAATGAAACATTTTCTAGTGATGACATATTTTACACATATGATTCAAAAAACCTTCAGGGAATATTTTTTACACCGATCACAAAATCGTTATTTTTTTCGAAACAAAGACATTAATAAAAAAAGTGTACACATTTTTTAAAAAGTTTCCTTGTGGAAAACATTGTTCGAGTAATCATTATTAAAATTTGTACGTTTCTAGCGGCTAAACCGCACACCCCACGAGAAAACTACAAATAACCTTTTTTGTAGGACATATTGCGTATATGTAATTATTATATATATAATAGTTTTGGGTGATATTTTCCCAAGGGGGCGCCCAAGTCCGGGATAGTAAAGGTGTACAAAATTAATACAGTGACTCACAGCTTAAATGATGCAGTCAATATCAATAAAAAATAATTTCTCTCAGTGGCTCAACATTCATTTTTTAAAAACGACATACTGAAATTAAGTTAATATGAGTTTTTTAAAATTATACAAATTAATTTCTCAATCAACTGTTCAACATCATTGAATCGTTATCGAAATGAGGATAGAGTCCAGGATAAGTCAAGGTTTGCTCCAAATAAAATATTTAACGATCGTGAGGAAAGATTGTAAGAGAAATTACAGTTGATCCCAAAAAAATTGCTTCAAAATTGTGTGCTGAGGTAGACAGACATTTTGGAAAAAGGTGTAATCCCGATACAATTCGTAGAATTTTGCGAAAAAATAATTGGCATGGTCGCACTGCCAGAAATAAACCCTTTATAAGCCAAAGCAATAGACGTTTACGCTTAGAGTTCGCCAGAGAACGTATTAATAAAAACTTTAACTTTTGGAACTTAGTAATTTTTGCTGATGAAACAAAAATAAATCAATTTGGGTCGAATGGTAAAATATCAGTCTGGAGAAAACCCAATGAATTACTAAAACTGCAAAATATTAGAGCTACGGTAAAGCACGGTGGAGGTGGAGACATGTTATGGGGGTGTATGTCGTCTGCAGGAGCAGGTAATATACATTTTATAGAAGGAAATATGAACCAGTACATGTATTTGGATATATTAAGACAGCATCTTGTTGCGAGTGCCCAAAAATTGGACATTGCGGACAACTATCGGTTTTATCACGACAACGATCCAAAGGACACGTCATATCGGGTTCGAAGTTGGTTGCTTTATAATTGCCCAAATATCATCAAAACACCAGCCCAGTCACCAGATTTAAATGTTATTGAAAATTTGTGGTTGACATTAAAAAATAGTGCACCAATAGCAAACAAAAATGAATTATAAAAAAAAATTACCGAAGCTTGGAACACAATTTCACCTGAGTACACCAGAAAATTAGTTGAATCAATGCCTAGACGTCTGCAGGCTGTAACTGATAATCAAGGAGGACCAACAAAGTATTAGCAAGACGGTTTTTCTAATTAGTTTAAATTAAATATTTTAACTAGTTTTATTTTTTTCCTTGTTGATTGTGTTATTTTTATTTTTCATCATTTAAGCTGTGACATTAAAATCTCATACAATTTAATTAAATATCTATTGTAATCTAAATATAATATAATTAATGCAAGAAATTAATTTATGCGATTTTAAAACACTCATATTAACTTAATTTCAGTATGTCGTTTTTAAAAAATAAATGTTGAGCCACTGAGAGAAATTAGATTTTTTTAATATCCACTGCATCATTTAAGCTGTGAGTCACTGTATGTCGTAAAGGTAGGCTTTATAAGAAGAATAAAGTTAATTCTACCTTTCCTGATTGCTTTAATTGTTTGAATTTTTTTATGCTTTGCTGACTAGCCGAAGCTAAAAGCCACAAACATTTGATGTTGCTTAAAAGTTACAAACTGTCAATTGTAATTGACAAAAAAATCAGTTTTATAACGAGGTTGTTGACAGCATTTTCCAACAATTTTATAAAGACCGGATCTTTTCAGAAGGAAACCGGGTCTAAACTCATATTTAATTAAATAATACTTCTGGAAGTGTCACTGTACAAGGTCTTCCATTGAGGAGGAAAAACGGTATTTTTTTTTACTTCACCCGTATTTTCAAGAAATTCAAAATAGCCAATCGATGTAGTTTAGCTCGGAGAACAAAAAAACAATTGAATGAGAAACAAAAGACTTACGCCAAGGATGCTGCGTTTTTTAAACGGAACACCCCATATATTATTACATTTTTGGATTCTATGGTCAATTCTAAGTGTTTTTTAATATGGGTACTATATGTCTATCTTCAACTGTTTTAGATTTATTGATACTTGCAAATTGATATTTTTACTTCTTTGAGCCGTCATAACACCTGAACGTTTGGACCTAGAGCAAAATAACTTTCACATTCCTATGTTAGTTTTTGATAAGCTATTTTATGATGCCAGTCCAACAAAAAAGGGAAATTATTTTGCTACCTATTTAATTGAATATATTCATATGAAATGTAGGTGATGCAGGTGATCCCCTTACTTCAAAATCACTGTGATTTTGACGTATTAGTAGATATTATATTAATTTGCTGTAATGAGATAATCATTACATGAAAAACTACAGATTCCAACGCTGTATTATAAGTCTCAAGACAACGCCAGTAAAGCAAGAACATATATTGCCAATTTTCATAGAAATATATCCGTAAAAATAATTATACGGATTAAAAACCTATTTGAAGAAACTAAAACATTACATAACAAAAAAACAATAGTTAATATTAACAATAAAGTAAGAAAACATAACTAATAACATAAATGCTCAATGTGCATTCCATTATTCTCGAAGCAATATTGGTATCCTCTTTGCAGCTTTTGGAAACTTGCAGTTATAATTTCATTTCCTTGATTAACCTCCGATTTCACAAAACTTAATTGCTGTTTAGAATATTTAACCAAGCTTTCGGATTTGACAAGTTACTTACAGAAATTTAGGAACTCGCTGCCAAATTTGACATTCCGTTAAACATTCTAAACTTTAATTACATAACCAAGGCCATTAGTCTATTCAAACGTCACAATTTTTTCCATAATTTCATCAATATTTTCGTTTATACTTTGGTATGCCAAGTTCTTGAGATGCCTCCAAAGAAAGGTGCCCAAAAGTGAAAAATCAGGGCTATTGACTGGCCAAGCGATGGTTCCATTCCTTCCAATCCATTCATTATGGCATCGCACAGTGGTCATATATCTATATAGGTCATAAATCTCAGTAGGCGATGCTTCAATATCTCCTAGGCAACTATGTTATTTAATAAACAATTTTTCAACTGACATTTTAGTTAATGATATGACATACATAATGAAAATAATTGAAATGTGTTCATTTGTTTATGTCGGAAGTAGGCACTTTCTGTAAGTTTAAAACGTGAGTTCTCAAAGAATTTTTCAATAAAATTATGTGCAAATATTAATCGATTTAAATACATATAGAAGAGTTTGTGTTAATTTATTTATTTTTTTTTTTATTTTGTAATGGAAGTCCTTCATTGCAAGGTAAGTCTTTATATCTTTAAATATAAAAACTAAAAGAGTGTTTTACACTAGGAATCAATTTTTTATGTCTGATTATAAAAAAATCGTTAAGGGGAAAGACGATGTTAAGATATATTTATGTAAAAAATATATTAACACAGTTCTTGACGATTTTTTTATAATCGACATAAAAAACTTGCAATTGACTAAGTGCTTAAAATCTTTTTAATTTTTATATTTAAAGATATAAATGAAGGACCTGGCAAGAACTTAAAAAAAAATAAATTTTTAACTGCAAAACTAACACTATATGTATTTAAATCGATTAATATTTGCACATAATTTTATTGAAAAAAACTTTGTAAAGAACTCTGACTTCACGTTTTAAACTTACAGAAAGTGCCTGATTTTTGACATAAACAAAGGAACACATTTCAATTATCTTCATTATTATTCATTCAGGTAAAATGTCAGTTGTTTGTTTATTAAATAACATAGTTGCCTATGTAAAAATATTGAAGCATCGCCTATGAGATTTATGATATATAGATATAGAGCACTAAAAGTGCTTTAATGAAAATGGAATATATGGTAAGTTTTGCCAGTCAATAGATTTTTTTTTAGACCTTTATTTAGGATTTGGCAAAAAAGTATAAACGAAAATATTGATGAAATTATGGAAAAAATTGTGAACGAAATGAATAGACTAATGGCCGGTTTTTAAAACTCAATACTCATACAACAATAAAACAACAAAGCGAAACATATAATATACGGTATTTTTAAAAAGTTTTTTAATGCTCTTTTAAAATATCTATAAATATAGAGTGTATATAAATATATGTAATATAGCGTACCGTGTTTTTCTGAGATACCCTATATATTATTAATTTTATCACAAAAACTACATTTCATCCTCTACAATTTGCTAATAGAATCATTTTTCTATCCTTAAAAATAAGAAAGTTAAGGGGTGGTCAAAATTCAGTCAAAAACACTGTACATTTTATTTTTTGTTTGATCTGCATATCTGGGAAAAACTGACTCTTCTCACGAAAAAAAATTTCTTTTTCAGGAGCTTCATTTTTGTGTTCTTTTTCAAGAATGGTCGTTTTTGAAATCTGGATAGGTAGTTTTTTGTTACGATTTTCGAATTCTCCGAGCTAAAATACATCGATCGGCCATTTTGAATTTCTTGAGAACTACGGGGGAAGTCAAAAAGAAAATCCGTTCTTCCTCCTCAATGGAAGACCCTGTAGATTTTATTGATCTAATGTTAAATATTTTTTGAACAGTTGTTATTTACCTGTAACATGGTGGCAGCGGGTAAAAGTTGACAAACAGTGTTTTCTGTAACTCGTATCCGACCCGTATACATAAAACTGATCAGTTTATGCATGGCTGTCGGAGAAATGCCTTGTAATTTTACTCTGGACATCTCACATTCCTTTAATCCCCCTGTGAACATTGCCTAGTTAAAAAAAAGTTAAGAAAGAGTTAAGAAACATACTCATTTTTGTTAGAGACAAAAATAAATTTAAATTTAACCATGATCAAATACTCGGTCAAAAAGCATTATGGGTTGTAACTTTTCACCCTTTAATCCTCCTGTGAGTATTGCTTAGTTAAAGAAAAGTATCTAACGGAACATTTTTTATATTTTTCCCATAAAAAATTGTACAGGGTGTCCCATTTTCGTTGTTTTTATGGGGTATTAGTGAAGACAGAGTTCCGAATTTCGCGTCATGGTGCTAGTTTTTGGTGAAACGAAAGATAACCCAAACAAAATTTTGATAGCCCTCTTCGTTTTTAAGATACAGTGTGATATAGAAAATATTGCATTTTTGGGTTGTTGTTTAACTTATCGAAAAGGTAAAAACTGGCTCTGATACAGTTTTTTACGTAGAATCCAATGGCGTAGTCAGATTTTTTATGTGAGCTGTGGTTTTTGAGATATAACACAAACTTATAATTTTTTAAATAGGACACCCCGTATATTTTTATTTTATATTATTCATTTCACAATAAGCTTCTCGAAAATATATAAAAGTATATACTTTTCTATTCGAATCGCCCAGTAATTTGCATTTTTTTAGAGATAGACTCAGTTTTTGGTAGTAGGCTGGGATTGCCTAAACAAAACAAAAGAAAATTGTTGTCATGTTAATAAAATTACTTGTCAAAAACCTCTGGTTCGTTTTGACGCTAGATTAGATAACCGCCACTTTTATTTTAAATTTTAAAATAAAAACTGGCTAGAAACCCAACGTATTCTAATGAAGAAAAATACGACATGTTGTTCTGCTTTGCACAATCTAACGAAGATGTTAACGAGGCTTCGGAACTATATTTATTAAGGAATGCTTAGCATTCGTCGTATTTTACAATAGATACATTTTTATGAAGCTGTTGGCGTTTTAAACATAAGTATCCAGAACGAAGGCAACCATTTGATATTACATTTCTTAGAATGAAAAGAAATCTAGTTGATATCGAATCTTTCAATAAGCCGCGAAGCAAAACCTATAACAAGGAAAACGAGAAAAACGTAGTTAATGTTCTGGCGTCCATGATGTAGATCCTTCAAGTTCTTGCAGAAAAAACCATCAGAATGTTGGGGGTCCAAGCCGTAGAATTAAATAGGCAGAATTCTAGATACTGGTCGCAAGAAAACCAGCATCGAATATTTCTTCTTCAATTTCTTCGATATACAGGGTGATTCATGAGGAAATGTCAATATTTCAGGTACATATTCAGGACCAAAAAAATAAACATAAAAGTCTATATAAATAAGTGTCCGCAAGGCCTTAGTTCTCGAGATACAGAGTGTTAAAGTTTTTATTTAATTTTCCTATTTTTTAAATAAAATCTATGATAATGTAAATACTGGAGTGAAAATTGATATACGGGGGTTTTTTGGTATAAAGTATGCATGTACTGTAAAAAAACAGAAGTGTGCTTTACCTGACAGAACAACTGCTGGTTGGTGTTCTCATCGTTTTTCCTGTTACTTAGCAATAGTAATGTCAGTTAATAATAAGATCAAATTTTGTCACTGTCAATTTCTGTTCATAACTTTTATTATCTATTTTATTAAAACTTTAGATCTCAATACGTCATTATGCCTGTGATATTCTCGCATCGTGAATATGCAGATATGATATTCGTCTATAGCTTCTGCAATGGAGTCGCAATTCAAGCAGTCGCGGAGTACCAGCGTCGTTTTCCAGATAGAAGGGTGCCAGATAGAAGAGTTTTTCAACAAGTTTTCACTACTGCTGGAGAATCTGGGATGTTTGCAAGTGCGAAAATTGTATCTGAAGGGGAATCAGGACTCAACGTTGAAGTAGAAGAGGCTATACTCACTGCCGTCGAAAATGATCCAAGCATAAGCACTAGGCGAATTGCAGATACTTATCAAATTACACAATCGTCTACTTGGAGAAATTTTCACATTAATTGTTTATACCCATTTCATTTACAACGGGTTCAACATTTGCAGGAGGGTGATTTTGAGTTGAGAATGCAATTCTGTAATTGGATTAATGAAGATCGAAGGTTGTATAGGTATGTTTTGTTCACTGATGAAGCACAGTTCACGCGTGATGGTATAAATAATCTTCACAATGAACACCGGTGGTCCTATGAAAATCCTCACGCTCAGTAGAACATAATTCCAACATAAATTTAGCATTAATGTGTGGTGTGGAATGTTAAATGGTCATTTAATTGATCCATTTATAATCGACGGTAGTCTTACAGGAGAAAAATATTTAAACTTTCTTGAAAATAACTTGCGAAATCTATTAGAAGATGTTCCCCTTAACGTAAGACAAAACATGTATTTGCAGCATGATGGAGCCTCTGCACACTACAGTTTAGTTGTAAGAAATTTTTTAAACCAAAACTTTCCAAACCCATGGATTGGTCGGGGAGGTTCGTTTAATTGACCACCTAGATCGCCAGACCTTAATCCTTTGGATTATTGTCTTTGGGGATGGTTCAAATCACTGGTATATTCCACTAAAGTAAATACAAGAGAAGCATTATTGGATCGGATAACAAACGCAGCACAAACACTAAGAAATGCGCCCGAATGTATCCACAGAGCAACCCGAGCTATACACCATAGAGCTGACCTGTACTTAGAAGCAAATGATGGAATTTTTAAAAATTATAAAACGTAACCTAGATTTTATTAAAAACCACTTAATAATAACAATTTAAAAAAAAATAAATACCTTTTGTTTAGTTTATGTCTGAGGCAGTGAATACACACCTCAAAAAAATGTGTTAGTCTTTCATTTCAAAGCTTTTGTGCCAAGATGCGTTTAAATTTGGACAAAATAACAAACTTTTAAAATTTTGCGATAAAAAATTACATGCGCCACGACGTAAAAATGGCAAGGTAATAATTTGTTTTACTCAAAAATGTAATACAAGACTGTACCAAAAAGTTGTGAAAAGACATGTAGGTGGCGCCCCCTAGTAAGAGCAATACTAATATTAGATTCGAATTTGTCATACCAAAAAACCCCCGTATATAAATTTTCACTCCATTATTTACATTATCATAGATTTTATTTAAAAAATAGGAAAATTAAATAAAAACTTTAACACCCTGTATCTCGAGTACTAAGGCCGTGCGGACACTTATTTATATAGACTTTTATGTTAATTTTTTGGTCCTGAATATGTACCTGAAGTATTGAAATTTCCTCATGAATCACCCTGTATATATAATTTTAACTCAGCGAAAAATGCACTTTGTCTTTTTTGTGTGTGTTATCATAAAAAAGGAAAAAATGGTCTTTTTAATTAAGCGAAAAAACAAAATAATCGCCATAAGAAAAAAAGAGCTTGATGATGGTATCTCAGAGCCGAAACGTCAGAATTATAAACTGAATACACGAGGTTAACGAGAATCGTTCTCTAAGCAGCATTGAATTGGCAACTGAATTAATTAACACTTCATTTAAGCAACTTTCTATCTCTTATTGTTTCCAAGATACCCATACATGTATACCCAATTTGGGCCACATTGTATACTTATGGGTTTCTATTTAAAGTATAAATTTATAGGACACTTCGAGTTAAACCGGAACCAGTTTTGGGTCCGTTTAAATTCAAAAATATGGGTACTTATCTTAATAAACTTACCCCAATGTCAAAACGCTATGTTAAAAAATATAGAAATGACAGCGTGTTCCCTATATTTATTGCATTATTTAATATCAATTAATTGATTAATTAATTATTGTACAGAGACAGTGATACATTGAAAATACTGATTGTTTTAATTGACTGTTACGGGAGGATATTAAAGTTTTGTTTAAAATCAACCTGCGGTTTAAACTCCTAAATGATGCATATGTACAGGGTGTCCGGATTTGGTTGCAAAAGCGGGGTATCTGGCTTATTTTTAAAGATAGAACCTTGCGGTTTTCACGAACCTGAGCTAATTTTTTGTCTCATGAAGCCGTAAACAAAATTTTCATAGCCTTCTTCGTTTATGAGATACAGGGCGAAATAGAAAATTTTGCATTTTGGGACCCCCCTCGAGATACGAGGGGTTATCCTTTAACTTAACGCAAAGGGAAAAATTGCTGCTTATGCAGTTTTTTACGCTGGATCAAGTGGCGTGGTCATATTTTTCATTTGAGTTGTTATTTTTTAGATATGACCCAAAGTTGTGTTTTTTAAATGGGAAACCCTGTATATTTGTCCAGAAATTGATTTGTCCTTTTAAAAGCTTCTCAAAAATATTCTATTTTAATAAACAACAACAAAAATCCTAATTTTTATAATTATCATCCCAAATTTTGCAGTAGGCCATGCAAAACAATGCTGCCTTTTATTTAAAGTCGTTAACAATATCTACATCCTAACAATAAATCAAAATAAATATGTATTGATGATTTCGCACCAAAAAAGTACCACCTACCTAGATTTATGTAACACAAGAACAAAACAGTAATAAATTATTATGTAACAAGCCTTTCAGCAAAAATCAACTGTCGTATAAGAAAATCAAAAGAACTGTTCAAACTGATTTCCATTTTGTTCTATGCATGCTTCGCACAATTTTCGTATTCGTTTTAGGGAATTAAGCAAAATAACGGGATGATTTTGTAAATAGCGAAAATTTTCTCTTATTGCATTTCCTAAATCTTGGACATTATCATAGTGGTCTTTGTAAATTCTATTTTCCAGATATTCCCATAGAAAGAAATTTAAAATCGACAAATCTGGGGACCTAGGGGGCCATCTTATAGGTCTATTTGTTCCGATCCATTGATTGGTAAAATTATTGTCCAGAAATAATCTCGTCATTCCAGAATTGTGTGCAGGAACACCGTCCTGTCGAAAATAAATTTCGTTAATTTGCGCTAGAGGAACATCGTCAAGTAATTCAGGTATAGCTGCCTCTAAAATTTCTATATAGCGATTGGCTGTTAGATTTCCCTCAAATATATAAAATTTTATAGGTGTTCCTAATATGAAGCAGGACACATTTAGACCAAACCTGCCCTGCTGTCTTCTGATAAATATTTGGTGTTGATTTTCCTGGGATCAGAATCTACTATTGTGCCTATTGAGTATACCAGAATTACTGAAATGTGCTTCGTCTGACCATATAACCTTCCTTTCAAAATCTCTAACCATATCGCATCTTTCTCGAAACCAATTGCAGAAGACTACCCGACGCTCTGCATCCCCTGGCTGTAAGTGTTGCACGAGCCTAAATTTGTATGGGTGGTATTTGTGCTTTTTTAGAATTTCTTGAACTCTAGTTTTTGGAATCCCTATGCTCTCTTCACTGGCCCTACAAGAGTTTGTAGGGTAAGCTTCTGCATTAGCCAAAACCGTAATTTCCTCAGCCTCCCGATTTTCTTTATTATATGTTTTCGTACGAAGTTTGATAAATGATCCGTGATTAAGTAAATTCTTTTTTATCCGATAAAAAGTGGATATATTAGGTTGCCTCCTTTCTGGATATCTAAATAAAATTTAAGCAATAGTATTTCAACATACCTAAAAATTAACTATTTACCTGTTAAAATACATCTCAGAAGCCGCTTCAACATTTTCATTACTTAATATAAAACAAGCTAATTTATCCTACTTTTCATAAGGTTCGAAAGTTTGGTTTTCTTCCATAATAATACAAATATATTTTTACACAATAAATAAATACAAAAAATTAGCGCTATATTTTATATACGCGTACAAAATTGGGAAATGTCATTTGCTTCCAAGAAAACGGCATCGTTTTGCATGGCCTACTGCAAAATTTAGGACGATAATTATAAAAATTAGGATTTTTGTTGTTGTTTATTAAAATAGACCCATACTATTATATATTTTTGAGAAGCTTTTAAAAGGAAAAATCAATTTCTGGACAAATATACAGGGTGTCCCACTTAAAAAAAGACAACTTTAGGTCATATCTAAAAAATAACAACTCAAATGAAAAATATGACTACGCCACTGGATCCAGCGTAAAAAACTGCATAAGTAGCAATTTTTCCCTTTGCGTTAAGTTAAAGCATAACCGCCCTGTATCTCATAAACGAAGAAGGCTATGAAAATTTTGTTTACGGCTTCATGAGTTTCACAAAAAATTAGCTCAGGTTCGTGAAAACCGCAAGGTTCTATCTTTAAAAATAAGCGAGATGCCCTGCTTTTGCAACCAAATCCGGACACCCTGTACAGGGTTATTTTTTATAATTTGCCAAAGTTATAGATAATTTCGTAAAGATGGATTTGCGAAATAGAGTTTTTAGTTTTTTAGTTTTTCTTCTCCGGTAAATTGCATTTTAGATTTTATTAATTTTGTTTTCCGTAAAATCAATAAAATGTTTTACTTACGAATAAAAGTGTTTTATTTTTGTTGGTGTCATTCCATGGGTAAAGCGATTTAAGTATGGCTGCATATCTGTGAAATCGTCATATGTGGTAACTTTAAAGTGGAATAGGTCAAAAACTACTGTTTTGAATATAGACAAATTATATATTATTGGAAAGAGGCAAATGAGGAGAATCCAAAAATGTCAAAAAATACAGAGTGTCCGAATTAAAATAAAAAAGTTGATGGTGATTTTGTGATTTTCCGATCGTCTTTTGTTTTTGTATATTGTAAATCTTTAGGAAATTCCTTATAACTTTCGTAGGAACCCTTTCTTTGTATCTTGAAAAAATAAGCCTCTCACGAGGGTGGCAAATTATAAAAAATAACCCTGTACAGAGTGGCCCGTTTATTAGGGGACGATACCTTATCTTAGAACTTGTAAGATATAGCAAAAATGGTAAATACGAAAGTTTTTGAATTCATCTAGACTTTTAAAATATCATATTTTTTTATATACAGGGTGTTTGGTTTTTTGTGATCCAGAATCAATTCCTTGTTTTAAATAAAACACCCTGTATATTATAGCATTTTTGAATTCCTAGAAAAATTCTAGATACATTTCATGTATAATATTATACCTAAGTCTAACCGTTTTTGACATCTTTTCATTTATATGTTAAAAATGACGTTTGCAGGTCTAAATGTAGCTAGCAATTTCTCCTATTGAAAGTATTATTTAACTGGGGTTGTTTTGTTGTTGTGGAAGAGGACCTACTTTAGTAGTCCGTGTTGACATTTTTATAATAAATAAATAGAGGGTGACCAAAAACTAACATTAAAAATTTAATTTAAAAAATCGTTAAGTAATTTTGTTCAAATGGAAACCTCCTATTTTAATAGTTTTATCTAATTTAGGATTAAAATAAAGGTAACTTTATATAAGATTGTCTATTCCAAAAATTTTTAGTTTTAGAGATATTTGCCATTAAACATTTTTCTCAAAATCAAAATACAAGAGTTCTAACCACACTACACCACAACGTATTACATTCTGGACGCGCGTTTCGCTAACCAAGTTAGCATCATCAGCAGATGATATAAACTAAAGTCACTTATACTAACCGAGACTATTTATAGGTAAATGTGGTCACACTTGGTTGCACCCGACTGCACCGTTGTCAAGTAAACAATAGAGGGGACTATAGGGAATAGGCCCTCTGTCTTTATTTAGTGCTTTCTTGCCACATTTAACTATTTCTGTACTCTCAAATGCATCCAATAATCTATTATTAGATGCATTTTTAATCAACTTAAGATTATTTATTCCTATTCGGTGATTGTTTTCCAAAGCATGTTGGGCAACGCTTGACTTTTCTGTTCTTCCGTATCTTAAATGTGCCATGTGTTCTTTAAAACGAATGTTTATGGAGCGTTTAATTTGCCCAACATATTTTAGATCCCAGTCATTACATTATTTTATGGCCACTCCTCTCCTTCAATTCACAGGGTTTCCAAGGAGATAAGCTCCATAAACATTTGTTTTAAAGACAGAACAGAAGAAGTCAAGCGTTGCTCAACATGCTTTGGAAAACAATCACCAAATAGGAATAAATCTTAAGTTGATTAAAAATATATCTAATAATAGATTATTGGATGCATTTGAGAGTATAGAAATAGTTAAATGTGGTAACTAAATAAAGACAGAGGGTCTATTCCCTATAGTCCCCTCTATTGTTTACTTGACAACGGTGCAGTCGAGTGCAACCAAGTGTGACCACATTTACCTATAAATAATCTCGGTTAGGATAAGTTACTTTAATTTATATCATCTGCTGATGATGCTAACTTGGTTAGCGAAACGCGCGTCCAGAACGTAACAAGTTGTGGTGTAGTGTGGTTAGAACTTTTGTATTTTGATCTATCTTCCACCACAGGTTCCAGTGTTATTTTAAAAATGCCATACCTACCTACGGCTTTTAAGTATTTTTATTAGTTGGCCATGAAGGCGAGGCGTGGCGAAAAAAAAATACAATCGAGCACTACAGAAATGACACTAAATATTTTTTGACCTTTGACAATTTACATACTTATTATTGATATTTATCATGCTGGGGCCATTAATTTATTAACAGATATAATAAGATAATATCAATTTGTACATTATCTGTAAGTTACAAAGTTTATTAAAAAAATGCCAGATATTATTTGCTGGTAGATATCCAGATAAACAGAAACTGTCACGTAACAGTTTTAAACGAATAATGGAATATTTCAAAAATTTTGGCACTGTTAAGGCGCTTACTGTTTTTATTTATTTTTTATTTATTATTGTTTAAGATTTTGTTTTTAATTTTTTTTTAGGAAAACTCTTATACTGATATCGTGAACAATATTTTATTATTAAATAACCGTAACTAATGCTTACTAAGACAAGACAACAATTAACACTAAGAACTATTGCAGTAAGTTTCGTATATGTCCACCATTTTGGGCAATACACGTTATGGAAACTGTTTCTAAATGAAATTGCATTCTGCACAAACTGACCTTCATCAAGGAAAATAACACGTACTTAGATTATGTGCCGCAATTCATTCACCCCATAAGAAATAATCCATAGGAGTCAAGTCTGGACTCCTGGGTGGTCAAGCAAGATTGCCGTTTTCCCCAATCCAGTATTGGTAACGATAAGATAAGTAGTTGGATATTTCTTGACTCCTATGGTAAGGAGCACCATTCTGTTTCCATATTAATAATAATAATAATAATAATAATACGTTTATTAGCACTTCGTACATTTCGTATAGGTACAGGTATTTAAGTAAGCTTGCACTAATAGGTCATTTAATCAGGTTTCCCAACAGAGGCAGGAGCTGTTGAGGCCTGATAACTCTATCTTACGCTTAAATAATAAATAACTGAGAAGAGAAAAGAAGAAACAGTAAGAAAAGGAGGAGAAAGAGAGAGAGAAAAGAGTGACTGGTGGAGAGAGAAAGAGTAGGAAGATACAGAGAAAATTTCCCTTACTGGCAGACACTTAGAGGCTGCACGTTAATTTTTTTAATAGCTAATTTAGACCATGAATTGAAATTTATAAATTAAGCATTTTTTTCCATCTTTTAAGGGAACAACGAATGATTTTTTAACTTTTTCCTAAATGTTACGCAACTACACGAAAAGTCGGGTGAGTATTTATTTATGAGAGAGGCAGCAACGTACGAAAATGATCTTTTGTAAAATTCTTTTCGATGTTCGGGAATATTAAGAAGCGTTTTACGTCGAATGTTTAAACTGTGGACATGTATTCAAAATGTTAGTTTACTTAAAAGGTATGGTGGACACTCATACTTAATTATTTTAAAAATAAAGCACAATGAATGTAGTACACGACCATTATAAATGTTTAGCCAGCCCAATTCATGCAGTTTATAGGTAATCCTTTGACGACGTCTAATTTCAAATATATAGCGCAGACACGAATTCTGCAATTTTTGGACACGCTGAATGTCCCGACTGTACAAATTTGGACCATAAATGTTATCACAAAAATTAAATAGAGATAGTATAAGGGAATCGCACAACAAAAAACTTTGATTTCTTCGAAAACACTGGTAAACTCTACAAAAATCTTTTTTTCTGGATGTAGTCTTAGAGGGAATTTGGTAACATAACTTCTTAGCGCCAACACTGGGCTCGACGAATAACATTCCAGCATCGACTCTTTCTTCTGGGGTATACATTGTATAACTTTAGCATATTAATAAAAATAAAGCAAAATAACAATAATAATAAAGAGTGACTAGGTTAGGCGGCAAAAGAAACTGTCAAACGTTAATTTCCAAACTCACAGGAAGCCACATTGTGACATTTCTGTAGTATTCAACTGTTTTTTTTTCGCCGCGCCTCGCCTTCATGGCCAACTACTAACAAAACTTAAAAACAGTAGGTATGCCATTTTTACAATGGAAAAATGTTTAATTGCCCATTCGGCAACTAAACATTTTTGGAATAGACAATTTTATACAAAATTACCTTTATTTTTAATGCTAAATAAGATAATATTATTAAAATAGGGGGTTTCCATTTAAAAAAAAATGACTTTACGATTTTTTCTTAATTTTTATACATGCCCACGAAACACTAAACACCCTGTAAATAAATTTTTGTATTTAATATTTTTTGCTATCTCTTACAGGTCCTGAGATAAAGTATACACGGGCCACCCTGTATCTAAATAATAAGCAGAATGTTTGTCGTTAATTGTATAGCGGTTATTGACCTAATACTGAATAGATTCTTAGACTACTTGTTTTCAAAAAGGATATTTTTAATGTTTCTATAACAAAAAATAAAACAAAAACGTCATTTTATTTACCTTGAAATATGGACTAGCCGCCGCCAGTACCACTCGGTGTGCGTGGTAGAGCTCTGACCCTACTTCTAGTGTGACGTCTGTCAACATCCGATGACTTCGCATCATGTCCATTGCCTGTAATTTGGAACTGTTTTAAGTTGTATGAGAATTTTATAAAATAACCGAAATTTCAATATTATTTTGAATTGAAAATAATAAGCAAATCTTGTGGCGTCTTTTATATATCGTATAAATGTGAATCCCACTTATATAATAAGCAAAATTAATCGAATTAATTTTAAATATGATGAACGATTTTTAACGATTTTAGGTCAGCTCATTTCAACAATTTTGTGAACTGGGTAAGTAAAAACACAGAATTTGGTTTGTGTTAGTCTCATAATGGACGAAATTCTATAATTTTTATCCTGTCTGATGAATGAGACAACTAAGCAGTGTTGCCAGTATGGGCGATTTTATAATCAAATGTTAGTCACAGTTTTGAAGTGTACGATTTTCATTGTCATTGTAATGTAATTTGTCGTTGTTTATCCAGTTTTTACCGTTCAATTAAACTACTAATTAAAGAAAATTTGTTCCATTCAATATTCTTAAGAGGATGGCAAGGGATAAGTTTTAAGGGATATTTATCACTTTTCCTTAGATTTAAATTACTGTTTTTTCGATTGGTTAGAACCAGAATCCTTTGACGACGCCAAAAAACATCATCAACTATTTTATAAAGCTGATTGCTAGTCTAGAATGAAAGATGTTTCCAGGATGGATTTACCAGGACCCAACCTGGTCTAGGTGCTGAGGCTATAACAAGCCACCGCCCCTTGTTACAGAATACAGAATGAGTTATATTTGTGAATTTTCGCACAGATCAAGGAACGTTTCTCAAATGGTCACGATTTAGAATTAGAGTAAAACGCAAATTTTACTAACATTCATAAATAGGCCTGAAAAATAGTACAACAATCATTTATGACATGCTATAAGAAAAATCCTTGTACAAGTTTTTTAAGTAAATCTAAATAATGTTATTTTAAAAAATCCACACCAGAAATATTTGCAGAAAATATGTAAATTATTATCTAAAATGGTCAAAGTGGACTAAGACTAAATTATTATTAAAATTGAGGTTATTAATAATTATCAGTGGCGGCTCTTCCATAGGATCATTTGGTCAATGACCCCCCAAAAATATTTCAGAAAGTAAATTATTCGTTAAACGCGAACCTTGAGAAAAGTTAAATACGCTACACTATTAGCCGCGTGCGGAGGTTCGAATATTCTCGTTGCGTTCCTTAGGCATAATTAAATACGCTACACTAAGCTAGGCTGGGCAGTGAATTACCCTGATTGTTAAAGCTTGACGAAATATAAAGATTTCACGGCTACCGAGTGGCAGCCGAACGTGATAGCAAATGAAATATGACATCGCAATTTGTGTCATCAGCCGGTCTCTTCTCATAATTCGATCGGTCGCGGCATCACGTCGGCATACGGAAGTTCAGTTGTTCAGAGGTCGCGCGGTCGATATTCTAACTCGATATTGTTTCGGACGTTTTTAATCGACGAAAATTGATTTATATACTGTTTTTTGTAATATATATTTTTTATTTTGATGATTCATGTGTCAGTTGGAAATATACAGGAAATAAAATGTTGGTAGTGACTAGTGCAAAAAACATAAACAACTAAAAAGTGCTTACGAACTTCATTTTGCAAAAATAACTAATTTCAAGGTGGTCTATGTTTGAGTTGTGAATGTAATGATATAAAATGTCGGTAGTGCAAAAAATTAAACAACTAAAGAGTGCTAACCAACTTAATTTTGAGAAAATAACTGAATTCAAGGTAAGTTGTCGCAATTGGCCAGAACTTAGTATACGACAAACTAGTAAAGACAAAAATAAAGAGAAACTTCTGCAAAAGTATAAACGATTTAGCTAACTGGATATGTGGTTGTGAAGTCTCTAACTCATTTTACTGTTATGTTTGTTTGTTGTTTTCTAAGAACTCGTCGGACTCATTATGGTAAAAAACCGGTGTTAAAGACTTAAAACACTTAAAAGAAAAAATAAAAAAACATGCGTTTTCTGTTTTCTTCTAAAGAGAATTTAAAGCTCAATTTAAAAATAAGATATTTATTTTTATTTTAAGTATGCCTATTTTTAAATTTGTTATTGACCTCCCAATATAATTCACCACGAGCCGCCACTGATAATTATACAGCCAGAACTATTTTAACAATAAAAACCATATAAAGTCTTATTAGGTGGTAAAATATTATCATGGGCTGTTTTCAGTATAAGACAAATAAGTAACAAAAATATATACTAAAAACATAAAACAATATTTACGTCACAAAAGCAAGAAATACCTTCATGGCATCCTTGAGGTAATCAATCATCATGAATGACATATCCACCTGGTCGCTGCTAGTGCTACTATGGCTACCCGCGCTTTTCGGACATCCGTTCCTCGAGCGGCTGTAGCCTGTAGAGTCATCATCGCCCTCCATAATTTCTAACCTGTAATGGAAACATATATATAATATATGATATATTTTTAACCGTCTAAAAGAATTCAACCCTATATACATATGTTTTTATATTTGGACAAACTACGATCTTAGATTTAAATATAATTTACAGGGTGTACCACTTAAGATGACCTACTACCTTATCTCAGAAGTTGTACGACTTACAAAAAAGTTAAATACAAAAGTATCTTGATTTAATTTGATTTTTTAAATTATATTACTTTCATTTATCCAATGTGTTTTAATTGCTCTAACCAGGTATTAACTTTCTTATTTTAACTGGAAGATCCTGTAAATTTACAAATATTTTAGTAAATCTTCCAAATACAAGCCGAGCAATCACTTTGAAATGATCTTTTCTCGTTTTATGTTAATGGGGCGATCTATAAAGGTAATCAAAATCTAGATCTCCAAACAATTTTACATATTTTTCGTGACAATTTAAACAGATTAAACTATGCGATTACATTTTTATAATTTAGACTGATAAACGATCAATATTACATTCCTGATCTAAGGTGGCTGTGAAACAAATAAAACGCCACAGCTGCCGTTATTTTATTAACCTTGTAATTACTAAGGTACTTAGGTGCAGAATTATTATTATTCTTATTTTGGTGGTTTTTTCTCGCAGAGTGCGGTGTATCTATAGTCATCGGCCGAAGCAAGATGAATTTACGAACTATCGGACAGGTGGACAGGCCGAGAGTAACTATATTTCTTGATAACATTTAGGGACAATGCCGGTGGTAGATATCACTATAGGGACAATGACGACACTTTCTTGTCGAATTTCAAGTGCAAGGTCAGCATATTTTCCTAATTTATATTGTATTATTTCTTAAATGTTATTGGAATTTGGAACGGCGATATCGATCAAAAAAGTTATTCTTGCAACAAGGATTATATCAGGTCGATTTGATGGAACAGTCTTGTCTGCTGGCACTGATCTGTGCCAATAGAGTTGAGCACTTTCATTTTCCACAATATTCTCAGGCATGTGAGGGATGTACTGGTAGTAGGGGATATTAATGGTAGTGACTTTAAAAAGCTTTGCTAATTGGAGATTGATGATTTTAGCAAAACAGTTGTGATAATTCAGGTATTCGATATGTGACAGAGATGTGCAGCCGGCAGTTATATGTTGGATGGTTTCCTATCTTTCAAGATATATTCTGCACTTGTCGTCTATAATGTTGTTGTCCTTGACGATATATTTTAAATAATTCCTTATAGGTATCACCCAAGAACCTTAAACCACACAGGATAGTTACATCGGCGATTTATTTCAGTCAGTTTAGCGGGAGCGAGCCTTGCTGCAGTGACGTCGCCTGGCCTACTCGAAACCAGTTTATTGCGTTATTTCTATACGAGGATAATATGGTTTAGCTTTTTGATGCTGTTATTTTGATTTTTAATGCAATAAATTTCGACAAATTTTATATTAAATTAATAGAGCAACATTACCATATGAATTTCTGTCAATAAGCAATGGTCAATTGCTCTTCAAAATGTTTTAGAAATTCATATTTGAACATAAAAATAAATGATTAGGAAATAATTTAAACATTACGTCAAGACAAAAATATATTATTATGAGCGCCTTCTTAATTCATGAAATTTTGTTATGTTATGTACTTTTATGATAGGATGCCCCAAATCGTTACAAAGAAATAAGCGCTTTTCCGTAATTTAGGTTCCTAAACGTATTAATTTAAAAAGTAAATAGGTAAGGTGATTCTCAATTAGGAAAGTAAAAAAACACGATATTGCGATTTTTTAATCATTTTTACTATAAAATAATCCGGCTAATTTACACAAACTCGCGGCATGTTGATCAAAACTCTCCAATTCTCAAATACGAACGGCTCTCGATCAACTGGTAGTTGAAATACAACTAACTAACATTTTAGGATCTATATTATAAGTATTTAAAAAAACCCTTACAAAGTACACCTGGTATACTAAATCCAGGTATTTCTCATTTAATAGTCGAACTCTCCATGGCTGGATACTTGACAAACGCACAATAATTTGTGTATCTGTCAAAGCAGGATCAAACGACTGGTTTACTTGACCAATAATCTTCACTTGTTTATTTGGTTGTCGGTAAATATGGTACAAGTCAAAGCGTCCTTGTGTCATTGGCAAGTCCACTCGACTCGACAAATATTGCCAATTAATTATCGTTTTACTTCTTTTTGAAGGATTAATTATTTTAAATTTATATATGTGTTGTAAAAATCGAGAATTTCTCAGTTTACATGTAAAAGAAGCTGTTATATGGTGCTCAAGGCATCCGGACCACGAAAATAGCAATTCTGTTAACGATGCTTAGAAAAGTATTGAAAGCACAATAAAGCATTAAAATCGGGTAAGTAGTATGCCGCGTAAAGACAAATCGACAGAGAGACAGCCAGACAGACCGGCGGAATTGAGAAAACATGTTTTTCGGTATTTAGGGACCCAGAAACGTAAAGATCTGAAAAATTTCGGAGGGAGATTTTTGTTACGATTACAATACTTCCCTTTTACGAGGGAAGTAAAAAATCGATATTTTCATGCTGAAGCCTTCATATAAATATATATAATGAATTAATCTGTCAAATAATATTTTTATTTAACTTTTAGCAATAATTTAAGGAATTTAAACGGTTCATGGCACTCTAATTTTAAAAATAATTTTTACTTTTTTTCTGTCACGTCACAAAATGACCAGTGAGGGTGGTTTGTACTCAGAATTGGTCTCGAAAAATTTTTACGGTCTCGGTATCGGTCTCGATGCTTCGAGACCGAGACCGAGACCTTCTTAGTCTCGGTATCGGTCTCGAAAGTCTCGGTGGTCTCGAAAACAAAATTTTAAAAACAATAATTGTTCGTCGAGATGTTATTTAGACAAAAGTACATGGAAGCCTACGTTCGAAACCCAGAGTTTTTCCAATCTTAAAAATTTAATGTAAAAACACCCAATGTTTGAACATTTCAGTAAAGTAGGAAAAATGTAGGTATATTTAAATAAAAAATTATTCCAAAAATCTATAATTCGAAATGATGTTGCCAACAGATCGAATCAGTAAATAAAGATATACGGACAATAGTAAGTGTATCAAAAAAAAAATCACATATCCCTTGTTCTTTGGACATCAACAGAAACGCCACACATCACTAGAGTTACTTAAACAACCATCCACAGAACCATAATTATTTGACATTTCGAAAGATATACAAATGGAATAAGATATATTAAACACAAAATAAGGACACACTGTATAACGCTGCCGGACTCATGCAGGCAACGTGTTGGGCATTCTAGGGACAGACGTTATAATTCAATCATCACCATCGATCAAACGATCGATGGCCAAGTAAAGCATCCTTAGGTATTCTGTAAACTTTGCTATTTTGAACCAAACTTTTATTACTTTGATGCGTATTTACTCTTTTAACCAGGACCGTTCTTAAGGGTCTGTACGTTGTGCTTGCACAAAGGCGGCTATGGTTCATAATACTACTTGTGAATCAACTATTTTTGTTCTTTGGTAAACTAACTATAAATTTTAAAAGTGGAGTAGGTTTTAAAAGTAAATTTATTTATTAAAAAAACATTTACTTGTTCAATTTTTCGCCTGAAAGATCAATCTATAACCTTTTTTGAGAAAATGTACAGGGATAAATATTATATTGTGCCTGCTGAATCACCAATAATATCAAGTTCCTCAAGCGATCATAACTATGACATCGATTATACATCACTATTTGAAAAAAAAAGTGATTCCGATAATTGGAGAAAAGAAATAATAGAATATTTGCAATTAAAGCGAAAGGGTACAGATATTTTAGAATGGTAGAAAGCACACGACAAACAATTTCCAAATTTAGCCAAAATGGCAAAAGATCTTTTGTCTATACAGGCGACCTCTGTAGCAGTAGAGCGTTTATTTTCACAAGCAGGGTTAATTAAAACAAAACTAAGAAGCATGTTAAATGAAACTTCAAACAAATGCTTATTATGTATTCATTCATGGTATAAAAGTAACTTGAAAAATGAAATTATAAAATATTAGTTTAAATTTTCTGTAATATTTTTAAGTTTATTATATAGGTTGAAATAAAATCTAAAAATATGCTTATAATGTATGTTTAGAAATTTAACAGTTCGTTATTTTTTAAGCGTAATAGTTGAATTAGCTTTATTGATTATCTATTTAAAATCTTAAGCCAAATTCTACTTTGTATTTTGTTTGTTGAAAATCTTGTCCGTATGTATATGTATTATTTTTATTATACACATATAGTTAAAAATTTTATATCGTATATTATTTTCAAATACAAACAAAATCAATAATATTGTTCTATAAAACACGTACCTTCTTTAATTAGCAAGCCATCGAAGCGATTAAAGATGAAAATGTTAAGAAAAATTTTCACTGATTTTTTTAACAATTTTTTTGTTTATTTTAAGTCCGAAAATTTTTAAACAAAAATCACCACCCATTACTTTGTCTGTTGAGACTTTACCGTATCTATACTATATAAGAATATGATATTGCGATGTTTTTAGTTGTTACAGTCTATTAGTTATTAATTATTGAACCAAAAAACTAAAAATATTTGGATTTTAGTTACTTTCAATAATTAAACATAAAAACTGATTATAAATTTATAAAGATCACATATCAAAATCCTATATAGTATAGTTGTGATAAAGTGTCTCTTTTTGAGAACAGGGTAGCAATTTACGGTTTTCGACATGCGAAGTGGAATTTCGCTACTAGAATTTCTAAATTTGGGAAATTCTCTTTTTATGGTTATTTATATCGTTTTTTAAATGACTATTTCACTAGTATCATTGTTATAAGAACATATACAATGCTAGTATAACATTACTAACTGATTATAGAAAAATTATTTTTCGCATCAATTAATTTGCCCCCAAACATATATTTTTTGAATTATTTTGTCAAAACAAATAATTTACGAACATTAGTTATTTTGCTACTTCACTTTGAGATCGAGACCGATAGTCTCGATAGGTAAGTCTCGGTATCGGTCTCGGTCTCGAACTCGGTCTCGAAATACTTTTTCAAGTCTCGGTCTCGGTCTCGTGAACCCCTAGCCGTCCTGCATTTAAATAACATTTAATATACAGGGTGTTCCATTTAAAAATGTTTGGTCACATCCGGCTCAACCGGAAGTTACAGAATGTTACGATCTTTCGATTTTCTAATGTACAAACTTAACATTTCACAGTGTTGAGCCACTTTTGAGAAACACCCGGCATATTGAAATTACCCAACCATAAAAGATAGGGTTAAAAATAGTATGGAAAACCATGACACTACAATAATAATTATTAATCCTTTTCAGTGTTGTGCTAACAAAAAACGCTGTAATGACAATGGAAAAACAATGATAATAAAGCGCACGTTCATCTTAAAATCTATTATTTTAAGATATCTAATCATTTTTATGGCGATAGTCACAAAGAGTGCTTTTAAAAATCTATATTTTTAGAAGTGATTGAAAAACCTTAAGATCTTTGATTGAGGACAGAAAAAAATAAAACCTTTTGAATACCCTCAAACACAACATTCCGTTATGTTTATTTTCTAATAAGCTTTAAACTCTCAGACCCAGTATTGTAAAAATAGGTCAGTAATTTTAGACTCATAAAAAATATGTATTTATTATGTCTCGAAATTCATTTAGTTCATTTCTGTTAATGTAAATAGAAGTACCTCTTGTCTGAAGAAGCTACAGTGTTAGCGAAACGATCGTTGTAAATATATGTGAAAATTTAAAACATACTGAGTGTTTTATTACCTATTTGATAATGAATTTTCATCAAGTAACGATCCAGTCAATTAAATTATTTTTGCACTTAAGTCGGATTTAAAAGTGTCTAGTTAATTTTTTTACTTACGAAAATACAAATGCACTTACCGCTGGAACGAAATTCCTTTCTTCCTTGTACTTCTAATACGGATACGACCGCACGCCACACAACTGACCATTTTTTGTATTTACGATCACGCAAACGACCAAAAATGTGTTTGTTACGTTTTATAACACACAACACAACTTATTAATTAACTTTTATATTAACTCGATGTGTGTATTATTTATAAACCGCTAAAACTAAAGCTTAAATTTATGACGACGGTTTGACAACATACGTCAACAAACCAAAACGTAAACATCAGAAAAATAAGGTCCCAAAAATGACGTAGTTCCGTCAAAGCCTGCCTACTTAAAATAATGCATGGGGCTCTTTCCTGTTGTCTATTTATTCAAAGGCTTATATGTTTCTTTGTACGTATTTGGTTAATTATATTAAGGCATTCTTCATTTGGTATATTGAAAAACATATTGGTAACATCAAAGGATGCTAAAATACTATTGTTTGGCAAGGTTATATCTTTTAGTTTTTTTAGTAAGTTCGATAGAGTTTTTAACAGAAAATTTTGGTTTAAATTGTGTGATAATTTCTAAAAATTGTATAAAGTTTTACAACGGTATTCCTTTAAGGGATGTTTGTATAAGATACAATCGGCCTTATGGGTGCCCCTTCTTTATGTATTTTTGTGAGACAGTATGATGTTGGTGGAGATGGGTTTTTGTTAATAAGCATGTATTTTTCTTTTTCACTAAATATAGCACTCGTCTCTTTTAAGGCATTTTTTAACTTGGTTTGAATTTTATCAGTTGGGTTACTTTTTAATTTAACTGGGTTCTCATTTTGAAGGAAATTTTTTACTTTATTTTTATAATGTTCAATATCTAACACTACTATAGAATTACCTTTATCAGCTTTAGTTACCGAAAGGTTGTTGCTTTTAATCTTTGGTTGTAATGACTTCAAATTTGTTTCGTCTTTTTTACGAATTAAGTTGGTTTCCTGAGGTTTTTGTAAAATTCTTTTTATTTGTTCTTTGGGAAGATTGGCGTTTTGATTATTATATAATACAACTTCAACTTCTGAGACAATGGTTTCTAAATTTATGTTTTTATCTGATGGATTATATTTAGGACCTTTTTCTAACAGATTAATTTCTGAAGTTGAGATGATGACTAATAATAGACTAGCTGCCTAGAGCAGCCTAAAGGCACAAACAAGCTGGTGCTTTGCAAAAATATTTACAAGGTACATCTGCTACTGCTAGGACCAAAAAAAAAATGACGTCTCCGCTGATCCACCAACAACTTCGGTTTCAAACAAGAATACAGAATCGTCACAGAGTGATGATGATCAACAAATGGACAATATTCCTACGGAAATTGACACTACTCTGCCATCAGAAGAAAGCAACAACCTGGCACTTATGGGAAACGATGAAGGCGCTCTACAAACTTTAAACATAGATCCCGCCTTGTGGTCAACAATTTTAGGAGATGCTGAAAGAAGTTTTTTTGATAAAGCAAGGTCCAACTAAACCGTAGTTCAATTATAAAATTCCTTCTGATGATACTGGCTGAAAATTTAGCGCCAATTACTTTAGAAAAATATTAAGCAATGAAGAGCAAGTTGTTAAGAGACTGGCTAGTGCAGTCGATTTCAAAAAACAGTATATACTGCTGGTGCTGTAAAAATGTCGGCTGTGTTATCAGTTACCTTTCAAAAGAGGGTTTTTAATAACTTTTGAAGACCATGAAATTTCCAAAATTATATTCAAGCTCAAAAATCGTGGTTAGAACTAAGTCAGAGACTAAAGTGTTGCTCAAAACATTAATGCTGAAACAAACCATTGGTACCAGGTGCTTTTAAGAATTGTAGCAATCATTAAAATGCTTGGTAAAAATTGTATTGCTTTTCCAGGTACTCACTATCTCGGGAAAAATATACAATACGAAATAATAGACCTCCTGCACCAAAGTGTAAAAGTTCATATTATTAATGAAATAAAAAAAAGCTACATATCATTCCATAATTTTAGATTGCACTCCCGACATTAGCAAGGTGAAGCAAATGAATCTTGTAGTCAGATAGGTTTCAATCAATAAAGCTGATTCCAATGAGCTTGAAATAAAAATTAATGAAAGATCTCTGGATTTTCTTCCAGTTGAAATATCTGCAGGAAAACAAATGTTTAAAATTCTAGTTGGAGAACTTAATGATATGGGTTTAAATTTGCAAGATTTTAGAGGGCAGGTATATGACAACGGGTCCAATATGAGAGGCGATAAATGATCTAGAATTAAAAATTTATATTGGCGAGCATTTTACGTTCTGCACAGTAGCCACTCTCTTAATCTAGTGGTTAATGATATGGCAAAAGCATGATATTTTTGACTATATTTTTTCAACAGGACAGGGCTCCTGCTCATAATTCCCAAATAGTATGACCATATTTATATAACCCTATACGCTGACCAGCTAGGTTCTTTCAGTGCTCGATTTTTTTTTGCGGTTATATGGCAAATAAAATTATCAGACCCCACATCATACTATGGAAGATCTGCGCAATGCCACTGAGAGAGAATTAAGAAATTTATAATTCTATTAAATAAAACACAAAGTCTTGGTCTCAGTCAAACAAATATTTTAAAAAACCTAAGGTGACAAATGTCTTGCTCTTGAGAGCATCATCGGACATACAATATTGGAAAAACCTAACATACTAATTATTCAATTAAAAAATAATATTAAGTATGCTACCTTAACACATTTAAAACAACAAATCCAGGTACAAAATATGAACAAAATACAAAACAACAAATCACACGTTACATCTTAGAAGTACAACAATAATAAGAGGAGGCTGAATGCTTGAGTATTGATGGTCGCATATGCTCCACAAAACTTAAAACGAGCCCATGTAGTTAAATGTGTTAAAATAAAACTATAAAAGAAGAATACAGGTCAGTGTCAATTGTCACACGACTGGTCCGTAAATAAGGTTAAAATTCCATAAACAATGCTAATTATTATTTATGTTATTAAAGATGAAATGGGGTTCGAAATTAAATACGTCATTAACAAAGGTGAGAACCGGACTCTTCTTGACTTTACTTATTTCTATTTTTTCTAATAAATCTAATTTCCTTCCCTTGGAACACTCATGTAAGATATTTATATTTTCAGGTACAGCAAAGGTGTGTCCTGAAGCTGCTTCGCAAATGCAGTTGTCTCCGTTGTTTCCGAATTTTTATATTTATTAAAGATATTTACATGTTCTTGTACTCTGGCAGATATCTTCCTTCCGGAATACACTCCAGATTTTGAGAATCTATCAGTCTTTTCCTTAATTTTAACTAAATGTGAGTGTTTGCAGTTTTAAATGCCATAAGTATGTTAAAATTTCTAAAGAATTATGCCATTTGTAAGAAAATATTATCAAAAAACATCTATATTGGTTGTTATTTTTGTGAGACTTAGGCTGTATTATAAGAGAATTTATATTTGGTGACAAATTTAAAATAAAGGGTATTGATGGAACATATGGCAAACCCGTTTCTAGCTGCTATCTGTTTTATTGTGTGAGTTTTAAAAAAAAAGCATTTTTAGAAAGGGAAAGTTTAAATAACCTAAAAAACAAAAAACAGGTTTGGCTATGGGCTCTTGTCTTTCTCCCTTCTTTAGCGAAATTTTTATGCAAAACTTCAAGAATAAAATTATAAACAGCCTATTTTCGAATTCTCTACTAATTTATAAGAGGTACGTGGACGACGTATTTATAATATGGAATAATAGTGAAAAGGAATTGAACAATTTTTTAAATTTCGTCAATAACTTACATAATAAAATTTATTTTACACTGGAAAAAGAAACACAACATAAATTACCTTTTTTAGATTTGTTACTTATTAGAAAAAATAATAAAATACATTTTGAAATTTACAGAAAACAGTCAGCTACTGACAATATTATTCAATTTACTTCTAATTCACCCTACACACATAAATTTGCAGCTTTCAATTCTTTGTTTTTTAGGTTATTTAAATTTCCCCTTTCTAAAAATGCTTTTTATGAAGAACTAAACACAATAAAACAGATATATATATATATATATATATATATATATATATATATATATATATATATATAATATAATACACCCTAAGTCTGACAAAAATAAACACCAATATAGGTGTATAACATTTTTTGGTAATATTTCCCTACAAATGGCAAAATTCTTTAGACATTTTAACATATCTATTGCATTTAAAACTGTAAACACTCTTAAAAATCATTTAGTTTAAATTATAGATAAGACTAACAGATTCTCAAAATCTGGAGTGTATTCGTTGAGTTGTAGCGACTGTCCTGCTGTGTATGTTGGCCAGTCCGAGAGGAAGATATATACCAGAGTACAGGGTGATCAGTTAAGGGTAGCGAGCGGCCATATCTCATAAGATATTGGTCGTATAGATTTGAGAAAAAAAAATCATAATAAAAGTCGCCAAGAGAAATTGCTGAAAATTATTTTCGAGTTTGTCAAACGTCCGCTAGAGGGCGTAACAACCAACACCAAGTAGAAAAATGGGGTTTTTATAGAATTTTGCCTAATGAAAATATATGGATGATATCATTTTCATATTTAGTGACCATTTCCCTACACTTTTTGTCTAAAATGTTTTGTTCTATATATCAAAATAAAGCGGTGGGGGAAGTTCAATTGTTTTTTCAAACAAACGAAGATGTCTCCCGTTTCTTTTGACCGATTTTAGCAAACTTAGGCTCATATGAAAGAGCATAATTTGCACTACAAAACGCTTATTTGGTTTTGAATTTTTGACTTTTGCTGGCGTCGCTAGATGGCGTTAACTGAATTAGTAGCATATTTTTTAGTTTTTTTCAAAAAAAACAAATCTAATGGTATATTCATTTTTACATATTTTAAAAGGGGATAAATTTCTCTATAATTTAATGAAAATATTTTATCATCTACCTTTTTTTGAACCGTTGATATTGACCAAAATATTATTTTATCCACCACGCCACTGCTTTTTGTCAAAATAAAAATCATTATCAAACAAAAAGAACCTCTTGACTTTTTTTCGTTAGACGAACGGTTTTGGATTGAAAAATTAAGATGTTTAACAATTAAAAATCTTAATAAAACTGTCCAACAACAGCAGGAGCAATAACACTAAAAACAAGAACATGGAACTTTAAAAATAAACGTTAAAAATAAATTAATAGTTTTGTCGTAAATGTTCAAAATGTTGTCCATTATTTTGAATGCACTGGTCCAATCTCTTCTGGGTGGAGTTGACAGCTGTCTCAATTTCCGCTCTTGGTATAATATTTATGGCGTTTTGAATTCGGACTATCATATCTTTTCGAGTAGTTGGTCGAGTTTTATACACCAAATCCTTTATTCGGCCCCACAGATAAAAATAAAAATAAAAATCAAGGCAGGTTAAATCGGGGGACCGTGGTGACCAGAAAAATAGACTGCCTCTACCAATCCAACGGTTAGGAAAATGCCTGTTCAAAAAATCTTGCACATTTCGTGAATAATGTGCCGGGCATCTGTCTTGTTGAAACCACATGTTTCTTCTTACTTGTAAAAAAGGCACATTTTCTAAGAGTCCTGGTAAATCGTTAAATAAAAAGTTCAAATACATGTCACCGGTTAGATTGCCATTAAAGACGTTCAAAGTCAGTGTCATTTAGGGCTTGATGAATCACGATGTGATATGGATGCATTTTAAAATCCATTAATATTTTTTGCACTGAGCCATAGGATATTCCTAAATCTCTGGAGATCTCTCTTATGCTTAAATGGGGGTCTGCATGAATATAAGCCAACACATTTATAATGTTATCTTCTCTTCTTACTCTACGATTTCTTCTCAAAGTTGGGGTTGGTTGCACTTGGCCATGTTGCCTTAAACGTAAGGCTAAACGATGAAATACCATTCTCGAATGGTGTCTTCAGAGGGGATAACGCAGTGCATACTGCCTAGAAGCAATCGCCGCATTTTCAAAACATTGAAAATAAATTCTCAACATATCAAAGGCTTCTTCATTCGTAAAAGGCATGATTTGTTGTAAAAATACTTTTTACATAACATTAAATTAGATGTCAATAGCAGGAACTATCAAAATGAATATCAACGTGATTAATTTATGAAATAATAATAATTATTAATAATAAATTATGAACTAAAGCATTCTCTCACTAATTAAATGATTATTAATGATAAAAATAATAGGTAATAATTTTATTATTGTGAGATGTAATATTTAAAAATAATTTTGAACCTTATAGTTATCATTGTTAAACATCTTATTTTTTCAATCCAAAACCGTTCGTCTAACGAAAAAAAGTCAAGAGGTTCTTTTTATTAGCAACTAATAAGTGATTACGAAAATGATTTTTATTTTGACAAAAAGCAGTGGCGTGCCATGTTTTAATAAAATAAAATAATAATTTGGTCAATATCAACGGTTCAAAAAAAGGTAGATGATAAATTATTTTCATTAAATTATAGAGAAATGTATCCCCTTTTAAAATATGTAAACATGAATATACCATTACATTTGTTTTTTTTTGAAAAAAACTAAAAAATATGCTACTAATTCAGTTAACGCCATCTAGCGACGCCAGCAAAAGTCAAAAATTCAAAACCAAATAAGCGTTTTGTAGTGCAAATTATGCTCTTTCATATGAGCCTAAGTTTGCTAAAATCGGTCAAAAGAAACGGGAGACATCTTGGTTTGTTTGAAAAAACAATTGAACTTCCCCCACCGCTTTATTTTGATATATAGAACAAAACATTTTAGACAAAAAGTGTAGGGAAATGGTCACTAAATATGAAAATGATATCATCGATATATTTTCATTAGGCAAAATTCTATAAAAACCCCATTTTTCTACTTGGTGTTGGTTGTTACGCCCTCTAGCGGACGTTTGACAAACTCGAAAATAATTTTCAGCAATTTCTCTTGGCGACTTTTATTATAATATACCATGTTTTATAAAGCAAATTCTATTACAAAAATAAATCATTACAAACGTGAGCTTGCTAAGCTTTCACCTGAAGAAATTAGGGCTAAGTATAGAACCCTTTTTTATAATATTGGACCGTATTTTAATGGAAATGACACTAACATTTCAAGACTGTGAAAAACTTACATTTTCATGTTTGGCAGGTTCTGCTAAATTTTTCGAATATAGTTTAAATGTTCCGACTGGCCCGTTTGAAAATTTGTTACATGTAAAAATATGTTAATAATAGTTTTATTAAATAGAATAGGAAATCGAACTATGTTTTTATTGATAATTCACGGCCTATTCCAAAAAATAATGAAAAATTTATAACGACACAATTGCATTTCTCGGGTCTCAAATAAAAACATAACTATAAAGTGTTATATACATTTCGAAAGGTGTCAGCAAGGAGAATACAATGATATACAAATACACAGGATATCCCATTTAAAAAATAACAAGTTTGATTTCTATCTTAAAATACGTACCTTTTAGAAAATATCTATGCACACCACTGGAATTTAGGCAAAAAACACTACTAAAATTGGTTTTTACCTTCGCGATTAGTTACAGGATAATAGGGATTCGAGGGGTGCCTGAAAATTGAAAATTTTCAAAATAACCCTGTATCTCAAAAACGAAAAGAACGATGAAAATCTGATTGATTTCGTTGATTTTCTCAAAAACCTGAAAATAAACTCATACCGTGAAAACATACTTTCATGCAAAATTGGCGATAAATTTGTTGCACTTGTGCCATTACTATCGACTATTTCCCTCATGTGAATTTTGTTATAGGAAAAATTCATACAAATATTGCATTGTATAATAGAATTATATTTTTATTGAGAACGAATATTGCTGCTCTAGTCATCTGACTGGAAATAATGTAATATATTTCGAGCTTTTAAAATACTCAAAATTTTGGTTTTGAGAAATGGCAGTACTTAATTTTCATTGTTATTTGGACACTTTATTAGAATTAATACAGAGAAATACTATTTTAAAAAAGTTGTTATAGAATCATGCAGATTGCATGGACTCTTAATTTGTTAGAAGTATTTTATCAACTTATGTCTTCAATTCAATATCCTTTAATAGACTTTTGCCCAATGTAGGTACATAGGAGCTAGAAATATAAATATGTATTAGTCAAAATGAGCACAGTCACCGTAGCTGAATTATGTATAGATGCATCTAGTTAATGGGCATCGTGTTTGAAGGCCAAACAAATAATAAATTTGCTTTTATTGCAAAATGCATGATTCTGCGAAAAAATAACAATATATGCTTATTGTACTTGTCATGAACTCGATAAACGTGTCAAACAATTTTAAAATGCTAAGTTTTTATTACGATTCTCTTAACGTTATCTCCCTTACCCATAGTGTGTGTATTTCAAAGATTTAATAAGCCGATTACCATGCTTTGATGTACGGATGTCGTCAAAATTTGCAAATAATCTCGCAAACAAGGTAAAGTTTAATAAATATTTTTCGAACAGATATCTTATATATTCAGATATCTTACTGAGATATATATTTTTTTATTAAATATTTGGATGATATTACACAAGGTGCTATAAGTATTAGTGACTTTCTCCAAGGATTCAAAACACCCTGTAGAAAAAACAGGTATGTTTAGTATTTCCCCGCAGAAGTCGCGTTATACTGCCTTCCTTTATCGGTATTCTATTTTTTTTATTCATCTTTTATCTTCATTTTTAATGGAAATATACGGTTTTTTACTTCCCTCGTAAAAGGGAAAAAAGATCACCCTCCGAGATTTTTTCAGATCTTGACGTTTCAGGGTCCCTAGATGCGGAAAAACATGTTTTCTCAATTACGTCTGTGTGTCTGTTTGTCTGACTGTTCGCGGCTTAGCTAAAAAACTACTTACCCGATTGACTTCAAATTTTGATAAAAAATTAAGGGTCACATGGGGATGACCTGGTAAAATTTTGGTAAAAATTCAATATGGGAAACAAAATGGCGCCTAGTGAAATGTTAAAAAAAATTATTACTAAAAAACTACTTATCCAATTTGTCTCAAATTTTGCACAAAAATTAAGTATTATGTAGTAATCAACTGGTAGAATTTTGGAACGAATCCAAGATGGCGGAACAAAATGGCTGCTAAGTCAAATATTTACAAATTAAGCCTGAAAAACTACTTAAAGACCTGATTTCAAATTATGTGCCATAAATAATTATGGTATACAGATTAACTAGTAAAACTGTGGTACTAATTCAAGTTGGCGAAACAAAATGGCGGCTAAATAAAATGTTTGTAACCGTAAAAAAAATTGCCCTCTCAGCTTTTACATATCTTCACGCTTAAGAGTCTCTAGATGCCAAAAAAGATGTTTTATCAATTCCGTCGGTAGTCTGTCGGTTTGTCAGTCTCTCTGTCAGGACACGGAATAGCTTAAAAACTATTTATACGATAACCCCGTAATTTTTTGGTAAAAATTCAATATGACAAAACAAAATGGCGGCCTAGTGAAAATTATTACTAAAAAACTACTTACCTAATTTACTTCAAATTTAGCATAAAAATAAAGTATTATGTAGGAATCAACTGGTAAAATTTTGGTACGAATTCAAGATGACGGAACAAAATGGCGGTTTAAAAAATTTTTTAAAAATTCAACCTGAAAATCTACTTGTTTGATGAACTAGTAAAACTGAGGTATTAATTAAAGATGGCGGAACAAAATGGCAGCTAAATAAAATATTTGTAATCATGAAAAATTACCCTCTCAGATTTTGACTTCAAATTTTAGTCAAAAATTAAGGGTCATATGGGGAAGACCTGGTAATAGTTTGGTAAAAATCCAATATGCCGGAATAAGATGGCCGCCTAGTGAAAACTAATTATCCACTTCACCTCAAATTTTTCACAAAAATAAAATGTTATATAGGAATGAACTGGTAACATTTTGGTATGAATATAAGATAGCAAAACAAAATGGCGGCCTTTTAAAATATTTAAAAAATCAGCCTGAAAACGCTACATATTAGATTAATTTCAAATTTTGTGCATGCAATATAGAGATAAACTGGTAAATTTGTGGTACGAATTCAAGATAGTGGAACAAAACAGCGACCAAATAAAATTAAAAAAAAACAACGTAAAAAGAATCTTATTCGAAAAACTGGTAAGAGTTCAATATGACGTAACAAAATGGTGGTCTGTGTTAACAAATTAAAAAATATATGCACAAAGTCTAGGTCTCAGTTGGAAATAAGTTTATAAATTAAGAATAGGTTACATGTTTCGCCCTAACGGACATCATCAGACCTAAAATAAATATACGTTACAACGGAAAATACAATTAAATAATATATAACTTTACCACAAACAAAACACATTTTACAAAGTACATAAAACAACAAACAGACGTCGATATAAATTTATTTGATGAGGGGCAATAGGTCAAAACGAAAAAAGAAGAGATTGTTCAGGATGAGCTTGACTAACTGTCGAAAAGTACATGTTACATTAATGAAAAGAAGAAGAATCGGTGAAAATGACAGAAAAGGCTTGAAGGTTAGGCAAAATAAAAATATATATTATTCTTTTGAAATATTGTTAAAAATCAAATGAGGCTCAAAATTAAACACTTCATTAACGCAGGTAAGGATTTACCTTTATCGCATTCGTGAATTATATTTACATTTTCAGATATGGAAAAACGATGATTTGAGGATAACAAATGATTCGCAAAGGCAAATTTTGTATTTGAGATATCTGTATTTTGATGTTTTGTAACCAAGCTGAGGTGTTCCTGGATCCTTGTCGAAATTTTTCTACCCGATTGTCCGACGTAAACAGCAGGACACTCTGCACAATGAAGGGAATAAACTCCAGATTTCTCAAGACTATCCTTTTTGTCTTTGATTCTAACTATGTGTTGTTTTAAAGTTTTGTTTGTTTTAAATGATATGGAGATATTAAATGACTGATGATATATACTAAAAGATAACTTAATAGACTTAAGTCATTTATAATACGCCCTTTGCAATTATAATTTTGAAAAATTATTTTTGTTGATAATACAACAAAAACAAAAGGGATTTATTCGATTTTGCTCAAAACTACTAGATTTATATAGTTTTGATAAAAACTTTATTAGCAAATGCAATAAAAACATCGAAAAATATTAAAACAACAAAAAAAAATAAAATACTTTTATTTTCCATTTTTACCGCATTACAGTAGTATAGGAGTCTTTGTCAGCTTAATCCTAATTTACATATAAAATAATTCTAATAATAAAGAAGAACAAAAGGAATTGGTTATTACCTGATAGAGCAAGGCATTTGGTATTTCTACATCACAATCTACCAGTTATTGATTTTCTACTACTGTTCTGTTAGTATCTAGAAGTTTGTATTTCCTTTTATTTAATTAAGTGTTTGTTCATTTTACTGAAACATCCAAACATGAAATATTCGCTAGTGGAAACCGAATATTCGGCCGAATACTAAAAATAAGGCAGAATACCGAATAATTACTCGGCTTCGGTGACATCTCTAGATTTTACACTGATGTTTTAAAACCGACATTTAATTCCGTCATGCTCAATCCGTTTATATCTATATCACATTTAATTTTTATGAAAGATTTGAGGTCAATTGAATAAGAAAATTTTTTTACGTAAATTTAATTATTTTTAATTTTATTCGGTCGCCAATTTGTTCCGCCATTTTGAATTCGTACCACAATTTTACTAGTCTATCTATATTGAAATGAATCCAGTAAATAGTTTTTCTTCAGGCTGATTTTTCTAATTATTTTGTTAGGCCGCCATCTTGAATCCATTCCAGAATTTTACCAGTTTATTTCTATGTAACATTTGATTTTTGTGCAGATTTTTAGGTATTTTGAATAATTAGTTTTTAGTGATTTTTTAATATCTCCTCAAGCCAACATTTTGTTCCGCCATATTAAATATAAAATATGTATTAAGATGCACTTTTTCTCAGAAACACGCAAATAAACACAATTTTCTGAAATTAAATGCATAATTTAATAATAGCCCATGAATAACAATAATAAACAATTGAAAGTTACATATTGCTAACGAAGAAATGGATACCTTGCATATAGGTATCGTCTTATATAAAAAAACATATAGAGTTTTTTAATCACAGTAAGTTTGTAACAACAGTTTTATAGCATAAAGTAACAATATAACAAACACAAAAAAATAACATTATTAAAAAAAAAAAGAAAAAACAAATTTTTAAAGGTGATGTTTAAATTGACGACCATTTTCTCCAATGCAAAATTAGCACATTTCTGTAATTCTTTGAATAGCGTTAAAAAGAACTGAATTGCCTCTCAAAGTTCTGCTATGCCGCCATATCATGTTTTATATACTTCATTTTGTATATAGCCCCATAAAAAAATCTAAAATTGATAGATCTGGAGATCATGGACGCCATCTAACAGGTCCGTTGGTACCTATCCATCTTTGAGGAAAGTTATTATCAAAAACTTCCGTTAAGAGCCTTGAGTTATGACTTGGGACACCATCTTGCTGTAGGTAAACAGCATTATATTGGGCTAATGGAATATTTTCGAGCAGTTCTGGAATAACTTCCTCAAGGATTTCTTCAAAAATCCTATCAACTATATGTCTGCCCAAAATAAAAATCCAAACTCCAAAGCGTCCTTGTTGAGTCCTTACTTACACTGATGTGTACTTACAATGATAATACAGATTTTCATAGCCATAATAGCTTACTTATCTTTGGAAATATAATTGTGAGGCTTCTTCAGAATTTTCATTACTCTGTATAAAACATACCAGCATATCATATTTTTCATAATTTTCATACACTGCCATTATTCAAAGACATTGATAAATATCAATTAAATAAAAATACCAAAAGAACGTTTATAAACCAAAAGTCGATCCAAAAACCGATGAGCTATAAATATTTGACATTTATTTTTGTTTGTTGTCATAAACAATAGCCATTTATTTGCGTCCTAACACTGGAACCTGTGGTGGAAGATAGATCAAAACACAAGAGTTCTAACCACACTACACCACAACTTGTTACGTTCTGGACGCGCGTTTCGCTAACCAAGTTAGCATCATCGGCAGATGATACAAACTAGTACAAAATACAAAGTAACTTATACCAACCGAGACTATTTATAGGTAAATGTGGTCACACTTGGTTGCACCCGACTGCACCGTTGTCAAGTAAACAATAGAGGGGACTATAGGGAATAGGTCCTCTGTCTTTATTTAGTGCTTTCTTACCACATTTAACTATTTCTATACTCTCAAATGCATCCAATAATCTATTATTAGATACATTTTTAACCAACTTAAGATTATTTATTCCTATTCGGTGATTGTTTTACAAAGCATGTTGGGCAACGCTTGACTTTTCTGTTCTTCCGTATCCTAAATGTACCATGTGTTCTTTAAAATGAATGTTTATGGAGCGTTTAATTTGCCCAACATATTTTAGATCGCAGTCATTACAGCTAATTTCATAGATGCCACTCCTCTCCCTCAAGTCGATTTTGTCTTTGGGGTTTCCAAGGAGATTTTTCAAACTGTTCTCCGATTTGTAGGCTACTCTAAAACCTATGTTTTTAAATACTTTTTCTAGTATATCTGGGATCATATGGAATTACTATGAATTTATTGGAAGCCCCAAGTGTTTGAAGAGTAGTGGCATCTTTTAACATTTTCTTATGCTTATGTCTATTTACTAATTTATGTACAAAATTATCATTATATCCATTACTTTTAGCTATATTTTTAATCCGATTCATTTCATTGTTAAAACGTTCTTTACTTAATGGAAAATTGTCTAACCTGTGAGTTAAAAAATATAATGCTGCCATTTTGTGTTGACGGCAATGAAATGAGTTGGATGTTATATCCCTATCAGTATTAGTAAATTTCCTATAAATATCAAATTCTAATTTATCGTTATTTCTAATAACTAACTTGTCGAGAAAAGGTAATTGCCCATTGTTCTCCTTTTCGTACGTAAAATTAATGGAAGGATATTTATTGTTTAATGTTTCTAAGAAAGTGTCCAAATTTTCAGTTTTAGTATCAAAAATAGCAAATATATCGTCTTTGTTTTTGTGGTTTCAACTTTCTCAGTTTGTTTTTAAGTGAACACATTTTCTTCAAAAATTTGGCAGAAATATCTTCGGAAGTCGAGAACATTGTAGACAATCTTTCTTCTCAGTCCTTTGATAATAGAGAAATCACCCTTTTGAATAAAGGTTTGAATTTTGCAGAGCCTCCAGTAAAGAATAGTTTATCAACTATTATAGGGAATATCGAAAGTTCCATTCAATACATGCCAGAGTCAACTAAGGGATTCATTAGAGAGGCTTGTAGAAATCAAATCTCAAAAAACATTGCTAACAACAAGTATAAATATGTTTCTCGTAAAAATACTGAAGTTATCCAGGGACTGAAGAAAAAGGAATGTTTTTATTTAAAAGCTGACAAAGGAAATAAGGTTGTTATACTAGACAAAACAGATTATTTTGAAAGAGTAGACAATTTGATTCAAACTGGCACTTACGATTTAATTGAGAAAAACCCGTTATCAAAAATGATAACAGAAGTAAAAAGTACTTTAAAACAGTGTAAAAACCTTGTGTCCGATAAACTAAAATTCAAGCTTCGAACACATAGTAACCCACAGTTATCTAAACTGTATTGCCTTCCTAAAATCCATAAACCTGGGAAGTCCATGAGACCTATTGTTTCAGCTGTTGGATCACCAACGTACAATATTTCAAAATGGTTAGTAAAAGAATTCAGCAGGGGGAACTGCGATAGGCAATTGCTTATCTCCGTTCCTTGCAAATTTGTTTATGGGCAGATTAGAAACCCAATTCAAAAAAGGGCTTAAGTATTTCCCAAGGGTGTGGTATAGATACGTAGACGATATATTTGCTATTTTTGATACTAAAACAGAAAATTTCGACACTTTCTTAGAAACATTAAACAATAAATATCCTTCCATTAATTTTACGTACGAAAAGGAGAACAATGGGCAATTACCTTTTCTCGACACGTTAGTTATTAGAAATAACCATAAATTAGAATTTGATATTTATAGGAAATTTACTAATACTGATAGATATATAACATCCGACTCATTTCATTGCCGTCAACACAAAATGGCAGCATTCCATTTCTTAACTCACAGGCACAGGTTAGTCAATTTCCCATTAAGTAAAGAACGTTTTAACAATGAAATGAATCGGATTTAAAATATAGCTAAAAGTAATGGATATAATGATAATTTTGTACATAAATTAGTAAATAGACATAAGCATAAGAAAATGTTAAAAGATGCCACTACTCTTCAAACACCTGAGGCTTCCAATAAATTCATAGTAATCCCATATGATCCCAGATATATGAGAGGTCTAGAAAATGTATTTAAAAACGTAGGTTTTAGAGTAGCCTACAAAACGGAGAACAGTTTGAAAAATCTCCTTGTAAACCCCAAAGACAAAGTCGACTTGAGGGAGAGGAGTGGCATCTATGAAATTAGCCGTAATGACTGCGATCTAAAATATGTTGGGCAAACTAAACGCTCCATAAACATTCGTTTTAAAGAACACATGGCACATTTAAGATACGGAAGAACAGAAAAGTCAAGCGTTGCCCAACATGCTTTGAAAAACAATCACCGAATAGGAATAAATAATCTTAAGTTGATTAAAAATGAATCTAATAATAGATTATTGGATGCATTTGAGAGTATAGAAATAGTTAAATGTGGTAAGAAAGCACTAAATAAAGACAGAGGGCCTATTCCCTATAGTCCCCTCTATTGTTTACTTGACAACGGTGCAGTCGGGTGCAACCAAGTGTGACCACATTTACCTATAAATAGTCTCGGTTAGTATAAGTGACTTTAGTTTATATCATCTGCTGATGATGCTAACTTGGTTAGCGAAACGCGCGTCCAGAACGTAACAAGTAGTGGTGTAATGTGGTTAGAACTCTTGTATTTTGATTTATTTGCGTGTTTCTGAGAAAAAGTGCATACTATTATATATTTTTGAAAAGGCAAAAAAAGAAAAATTTTATAGTCTATAAATATACAAGGTGTTCCATTTAAAAAATAAAGTACGGTCCGATAACTTTTTGACCTGACCCTATATACTAATTCCGAAAGCGGAATTGAGTTTTAGTGGAAAAATTATATAAGAAACAGTTTTCACATTTTCGATAAGTTATCTGAGAGTTGAGAAACGAGGGGTGCCTGAAAATGCAACATTTTGAATTTAGCCCTGTATCTTAAAAACTAAAAGGACTATGAAAATTTTATTAACGGCATCTTTATTTGTGCAAAATTAAAATCGCCTTACAAGATTTGGGGTAAAAAAAGTTAAAAACAAGATTTAAGTAAGAACGTGATAATTCCGTTAAATTTTCATATTTAATTGTTTTATTGTTATCAATTTTTATGTTTCATAAGTAAAGAAAGATAAATTTGTATTGCAGGGGTATTTCAGAAAACATTTCAACCTACTAGCCGGTAGCGGCTAGTAATATCCTGAAAAAATAACTAGGGCGTTCAAATTTTTATCGGCACATTGGCTCTTTTTTTTTAATTCCACTCATTATTCTTATAAAATATATTGATTAAAGTGCTAGACAACAAATCAAAAATACAAAAACTTACCAACTTTTAGCAAACTGTTGACAAAAACACACAAGCCTCGAAAAATGTTCTTACAAACTATAAATACACAAGTCTAATAAAAATGTGGGAATGGATTCTAATTCTTATAAACTAAATCGATTCCTTGGTTTTTCATTAAAGCAAATTTGTCTATCACTCTCTCATTAAAGTTTGGTATATCGCTAATAAGTTTTTTTTCGATGGACAACATCGACAATGCGACCAAGCGGTCTTCAGCCATGGAGTTTCTTAAAAAAGTCTTTACGCGCTTCAAATTGGAAAAACATCTTTCAGATTCAGCGGTCATCATCGGGATCGTAATCAAAATGTCTAATATTTTTTTTGTTTCCTGAAATATCCCAGCTAAATTATTTTCGATCAAAAATTTTAGGAACGGCACTGCTCCTCGCATACTTCTGCAATCTGGCCTCAAATAAATAACGGTCAGTTCGGTTTTTAAACGTTCTTTATCTAGATCAGGATAGGATTTACAGGTTAACTCCAGTTTTTCGTCGGGGAACTTTGCACAATAAACAGCAAACTGTTCAGAATAAAATAATGATGCGGCTACTAGATAATCCGTAAAAGCAAAACGATCCTTTGTACAGCTTATGATTGTATCACAAACCTCAAGTGCAGTAGTCCGGTAACCAGCTTCGCTATCGTCCTTGCGCAGTCGTTTTATGGGCTGTGCGATATCAGCGCAGAGGTTAGTTGCTTCTTCAACAATGTTATCCATAGACTTTCTTATTAAAAATATATTCTCTTCAAAAACGGAAATATTTTCCTCGATTTCAAAAGGATCTACTCTTCTTTTTTGCAGTTCGTTAAAGAAAATGTCCACTTGAGGCATAACTCGATTAAAAAATGACAACCAAAAAATAAACGTCGGGTCTAGAAGAATTCGTCTGATGGAAGATGCTGCGCTACATACAATTTGGTTATTAACAGAGTCCTCTGTTTCTTCCATGAACTCAATAAAAGACTCTCTATGTTCAAAAACTACACTAACTGTCCGAGTATTCAAATTCCAGGGAGTCAAAGAATCAGAGGGACTTTTTCTTTGCACAATCTTGTCCAAAACCATTACGAGTTCAGGGAATTTTTTAAAAAATGCAGGTATTTCTTGTAAGTTTCCGAAAAAGAGTCGAACTTGAGAATTGTCGGAGGAGGCTTTGGACATGACTACATTTAGTCGATGTGCATAGCAATGCACAAAATTGGCAAATGGATATTGTTTTTTGATTCTCGCCTGAACTCCGTTGGAATGGCCAATCATGACCGCACCTCCATCGTAACTTTGGGCTATCAACTTTTCTTTTGAGTGTTTCAATATAGGATCCAAAACGTCTAAAAGATTTTGGGTAAGACTTTCGGCATCAAGATTTGTAGGTGACAAAAAAGTCCAAAACCGTTCTACGGGTTCCCCGTTCCGGGAGTATCTGAAAATTAAAACCAGTTGCGACTTTAAGGATACGTCTGATTCATCAGTTATAACTGCTAAATAAGAAGATTCTCGGATTTCGGTTAATATTTGTTCCCGGGAAGTCTCCAAAATGCAATCCAAAATATCGTTTTGAAGTTCTTTGAAAATGCCCTTAAACACTTTGGATTTTTCCAAGTGTTCGGCTAAAGAGTTGTCAATTTCAGCTGTAAAATTTATTAGTCCGTGAAAAATTCCAGGACCATCAGACTGTTCAGATTCGTCTTGTCCCCTCAGAGCTAATTCAAAAACTCCACAAAATTTAATGCAGTCGATCATTTTTGACAAGACGTACCTATTTTTGCTAACACTCTCGTTAAATTTTCGGACGTTTATCCAATATGCCGAATCCAACTGCTCCCTTACGTTAACAGTGCCCAATAAAGCGAATTCAATTTCGTTATTTAAGTGATATTTTGATAGTTCATGATTTCTTATTTTTTCGCTTAAATGCATCAGGTCTGTTACCCCAGTTTCGGTCCACGACTTATCTCCCGTAAAAAGCACACAGGGAAAACAAAAAAGAGCATTACTTCTATTACATCCGCATATCCAATTATTTCTTGAATATATTTCCCTATTAAAATGCCTTTTATATGATTTACCCCGGCTAGATCCTGATTTTTCTATAACGATGTCCGGTAAAGGTCGCCCTTCCCGCTTCAACTTGATTTTTTCTTCATAAGTATATTGAAAAAATCTTTTCACGTTTATTAACTTGAAAATAACGTCCATGTTCACCACTTTAAAAACCAACGTATTCAACACAAATCACCACGTTTCACAGATCACGAAAATAAACACTAAGCAGCGTACTTCACTATTATTAACTGTTTACTACATTACTGCACAGAGCACAGTTTTCTCTTTTTTCAGCCAGTTCCGCTTTTGACCTTGGATTAAAATAGTCAATACAGGGACAAGTTGCGGGGAGAGCGACGCGCGGACGGCGGGTTCAAGCCGAACGCAGAACGTGCCAACGAGAATAAAGTAATAGACAAGGTAATTTCTTATTAAATTCACCACAAAATAAAACAAGGTTATCCAGTCCCACAGTGTGGTAAATCGGCCATATAGTACGACATAATTATTCAAGCATATAATACTTTTTTACAGTGGTGGCTCGTGGTGAATTATATTGGGAGGTCAATAACAAATTTAAAAATTGGCATACTAAAAATAAACATCTTATCTTTAAATTGAGCTTTAAATTCTCTTGAAGTTCAGGTATTTTCTTCGTTCTTTAGAATTGGAAAAATGCTGAATGACACGTTCGTTAAAATTGCACGCAGATTCCTTTTATAAACGATTTCTCGATACTTAACATTGCTAAAGTGGATAGTCTATCTTGGCTTAACTGCTCAACAAAATTTATAAGCCCTCGAAAAACCCCTGGATTTTCAGACAAAGCCGTTTCATCATGGCCACGTAGTGCCAAGTCGAATGCCCCACAAAATTTTACACAATCTATATTTTGTTTAAAATATAACGATTTTTCGATACATTTTCATTAAAATCTCTAAGGGATTTTCTATAAGCTGTATTTAGCTGAGTGCGAATATCAACACTTCCGACCGTAGCATAAGTTCACCGAACATTTCATGTGATCTGCACAAAACGCATGTTTTTTTATTTTTCCTTTAACTGTTTTAAGTCTTTAACACCGGTTTTGCGCCATAATGAGTCAGACGAGTCCTTAGAAGACAACAAACAAACCTAACAGTAAAAGGAGTTAGAGACCTCACAACCACATATCCAGTTAGCCAAATCGTACATATTTTTGCGAAAGTTTCGATGAACCTCTTTATTTCTGTCTTTACTAGTTTGTCGTATACTAAGTTCTGGCAAATTGCGACCACTTACCTTGAATTCGATTATTTTTTCAAAATTAAGTTCGTCAACACTCATTTTTTGCACTACCGACATTTTATTTCATCTACATTCACAACTCAAACATAAACCACCTTGAAATTGGTTATGTTTGCAAAATTAAGTTCGTAAGTACTTTTTAGTTGTTTATTTTTTTGCACTAGTCACTACTAACATTTTATTTCCTGTATATTTCCACATATGGATCATAAAAATAAAAAAATATATATTACAAAAAACAGTATATAAATAAATTTTCATCGATTAAAAACGTCCGAAACAATATCGAATTAGAATATCGTCCGCGCAACCTCTGAACAATTGAACTTCCGCATGCCGAAGTGATGCCGCGACCGATCGATCGAAATATGAGAAGAGACCAGCTGATGACCCAAATCGCGGTTTCATATTCCATTTGCTATCACGTTCGGCTGCCGCTCGGTAGCTGTAAAATCTTCGGGTACTTTCGTCAAGCTTTAAGGTAATCAGGGCAACTCGGACTGGCCAGCCTAGCTTAGTATAGCGTATTTTATTTTGCCCAAAGAACGCAACGAGACCATTCGAACCGCCGCGCACGGCTAATAGTATAGCGTATTTAACTTTTCCCAAGCGTCGCGTTTTATTACAACTATTAGGAGTGACGGTCAAACAAATAATTTACTTTCTGAAATATTTTTCGGGGGAGTCATTGACCAAATGGCCCTATGGAAGAGCCGCCACTGCTTTTTTAAGATAGATATTAAGATTTTTTGCAAAAAGAAATGTAAACAAGATGTCGGTCATTAAAATGGCTTCAGTTTTTACTAAAAATTTAATAGTTTTGCCTAACTTAAAAACACAATTGATGTCAAAATGCATGAATCGTTGCTTTAAACTTATAGCTATACGAAGCATAAAAAAAAATTAGGATGTAAATTTTTTAGGGTCCGTTAGGTTAGATATATATGGTGTTGGCCATAATGTGGCATTATAACTGTTAATTTAGTTTTCTCAGGATGTTGTATGTAAAACTTCTACAGAGGGATCAAATATCCATATTTTTAAAATGGGAAATTTTATACCTTAGTCTTTGCAAAATGTTTACCGTTATTATATTCGGACGATTTTTTTACAATGTTCTGGTTATATAAAAATCGTGCAGTTTTTTTTGCAGTTTTGGTGCAGTCAAGAGTAATTAAAGAGCCATACTTAAAGCCATATAAATCTCGAATGGGCACCTATGAGCAGCTAATTTTTTGGTTTTTGGTTAAAAGGGATCCTTCTTCATATTTTCTATATAAAAATCAACCAAACTTCGCCCAACTTTTTCTTGCATGCTCTACAAGTTAAAATAGTACATAAATATACTAATATCTAAAAAGACCTCAAGTTTCTGAGAAAAGGGCATTCATATTTAAAAAGATTTGATGCCGTAAAAAGTTTGATTGTAAACAGTATTTATGTAAGAAATTAGAAAAACATTTGCTATGTTTATAGCAATCATATTTCCTGATTTGAAAATGATGTATAGAAACATGTTAATTTTAAGGCCTCCCCTCCGAGACCTGTAGTTACTATTTTTGATTACCAATTGCATTTTTCTATTAGTACCACTATTTAAATATATATTGCTAGAATCTGTTAACAATATTGCAAAATTACATTTGGGACTTATGTCGTGCTAGACGGCCGATCCTGAAACGTCTAGGTACTGTAAAATGGTAAAGTGTGGGACACGAAAGAAAACCGGGCGGTCCTTAAAATAAAGGTTCATAGTCTTAAGCAAGCGGAAAAGTAAAATTTGTGTACGCAAATAAATTTTATGTTATTTTATTTGTTGTAATAGTTTGCCGCTTCACCTATGAAGCCAGCTAAGCGGTACGGAAAATTAATCGAGGGTTTAGTAAATTTCGCACTGGTCCACTTGTAATTGGGATGTGCCTAGAGTCGCCATGCACTTGCCGCTGGAAGGTTCAAGCTATTTCCAGTGGCGCCTATATATTTCGAGCATTTATTTTCATTTCTATATAAATGCGTTGCGTTGAGTTTGAATTATTATTTCGAAGTAACGATGGCGAGCAAAAAAGGAAGAACAATTCGAAGCGGTGCACGTGAAGTTATTGCGAGCCTGTACTAGAGAAGCTGAAAATAATAGTTTGACTATTCCAATTCAAAATCGAACAGAACGCGCTGCATTTTACACTGGGTGTTGCGCAAAGTAGTGTAAAAAAAATTCAAAGAGAACATAATGATCGATCATGTTCTACTTCACCTTTAAAATCTCCTGGTAAAAAAAGACCCCGATTATCATACAAAGATAAAATTGACGATTGTTATTTTCAAGTAATTCGACGAACAATAGAGGATTTTTATATAAACTTGAAAAAGGTTCCGACCTGCAAACCCCTACTTCGTGCTGTAAAGAACAAAATTGATTTTCCGTACGGGTATAAAACCTTAAATCGGCTTTTACGATCAAAAGGTTTTGTTTGGCGCAAGTGCCAATATAAATTGCTCATTCAGAGACCAAATATTTTTCATACTGGCGGGTGAAATATCTATCAACTGTAAGGCAATATAGGCAAGAAGGACGCAATATTGTGTATCTAGACGAAACCTGGGTAGATAATGATATGACAGTGAACAAATGCTGGCGAAGTGAAAGTGTTACAGGTGTTGTTTAGGGAATCCGCTCTAGTAGTCGCTTTATTATAGTTATGCTGGTTCAGAAGCCAGATTTGTTCCAGGTGCTGCTTTAGTTTTTCGCTCGGGACTAACAACTGGAGACTATTATGGACAGATGAATAGAGATAATTTTGAAAAGTGGTTGCATCTACCTAACATTCCTCCCAAATCAGTCGTGGTAATGGATAATGCATCTTATCATTCTCACGTAGAAGATAAAATGTTAACTAAATACTCTACAAAAGCTCATATGATATCGTAGCTTAAATCGAACAATCTTGTATGTGATACAACATGGAGAAAATATCAATTATATGAAGTAATATCAACCAACAAGCCTAGAGAAAAAAAGTATAAAATTGACGGTCTTTTACGTAACCTCGGTCATACACCTTTAAGGCTGCCTCCATACATGTGCGACCTCAACCCTATTGAAGTTGCATGGGCAGGAGTAAAAAAATATATTCGAGAGGGCAACACCGGTGAACTTTCAATTAAAGATTTATATAAAATTACATTAAAAGCGATTGACTCAATATCGGCTAAAAATTGGAAATCGTATGTTAAACATGTTCGTTCTATTGAAGATAAATACTGGGAAGTGGATGGCAAAATTGAAACGGTTATTGATGATTTAGTTATCACACTGGGATCTTCAAGTAGTGACGACGAAACCTCATCATTTTCAGAGGAAGACAACGATTTAGAAGGAATCGAACCATTAGAATCACAGCCGTCAACCTCAAAAATGGCTTAGTTTTTTTTCATATATTTTGTAAAATTGTTCATAAAGTAGCTGTCAATAAACTGCTTCAAAATAATTAATTTTTTGTTCAATTCCGGATGTCAAAAAATATCTAATATTGCAATTAATATTTGAAAAACTACAGAACTCATATTTTTCCAAAATTAACACATACATGTAGTTACAGTAGGGGAGCCAGCACTGATTCCAGTGAACAAGATTTATCAAAATTTTAACTTATGCAGTTCGACTTTGGGCTATTCGGGTATAACAAAAGTGACCGTTTGTCTCCGTCTGCCATATTACTTTGTACAGGAAGCGTCATTGTGAAGTACTATACAGGGCGTTTCCTAATTGCGTGCTAATGTTAAAGGGGGGGTGATTATTGGACCTTTTTAAGAAAAAAGTTTAATATGAACCTAAAAGTCTTAACTTTGGAGATACAGGGTTTTAAAAAAACACTTTTTTTAAATCCTAATTCTAGATGAATGAAATGAATTCTGATGCTATTATAGATAAATAACTGTGTGAAATTTGATACTTTTCTTCTTTTATGCATAAAAGGGCATTTTTTATTAACAATGAATTTTTTGAAATTTCTACCAGTGCATATGTAATTAACCTGGGTAAATCCGTATGCTCCTTAATGCATAGAAGACGTGTATCAAATTTCATGCAGTTATCTACAATAGCGTCAGAATTGGGATGAAAAAAATGTATTCTTTTTAAACTTTACCATCCTGTATCTCAAAAGTTAAGACTTTTAGGACATAAAAACACCCCCTTTAACATGAGCACGCAATTAGGAAACGCCCTGTATAGTACTTCACAATGACGGCCCCTGTATAAAATAATATAACAAACGGAGACAGACGGCCACTTTTGACATACCCAAGTAGCCCAAAGTCGAACTGCATAAATAAAAATTTTGACAAATCTCGTTCGATGATGCTGACTGCCCTTGTAAAATCTGGATTTGTAAATCGTGTATCACTATACTGGGTGGTCCAATAATAGTGGACGTAGGCAGTAGCCCGGTAACCGTTAATGACAGAACTCAAGAAAAAATATATTTATAGGTAAATCGATCAAGAAAAATCAAAATTAAATAATTTTAAAATTCGAAAGTTCGCCGTTTTTGCAACACAAAAGAGATATAGAAGTGAGGTACACGAAAGAAAACAGACAAATATAGATAAAGGTTCATTAAGCATTGTGACATTTTTTAATTATTTGAAGTGCGTATAGTCAAAAAGGAGTGCCATATTATTTAAAGAACGACGGGACACCACTGGTTTAAAGAGATTTCTTGGCCGACCTTCCTAAACCAATTGACTCCGCCCGGTTTTATTTCGTGTCCCGCACTATAGTATCGATTTAGAAGCTTCGAGAAGTAGCGTAACTTTGAATGGCAAGGCTCCTATTGGCCAGGAATTGCCGTCCAATTCACGGTCCGCCCGTTAATCAGCCCTTTCTAATATACACAGTGTGGCCAAGATTTGATTGCTATGCCGAAAACTATTATGGCTAAAAAGATGGTTAAATTGGGAAAATTGTAGAGAATTTAATTACAAATTCGATTCTAACTGAATATTTGAATTATCTTCGGCGGTTTTTGAGATAATTAGGAAAGATTAGATTATTAAGACACATTTTTTAGAAGAATCTCATGGAGGTAAAATTAATATTCCAGCTCTCCCTCTTTCCAAGATATATTTACGAATTTTCAAAATTCTTTTGAACGCCATATTGGATTTTTGCGGTTTTTGAAACAGCTCGTGAACAGCTTTCAAATGATGTATTACAAGTCGAGATTATTATTTTTCTTAAGATCTAAAAACCAAAAAACTGTTTTTTTCATAGTAGGCTTTGATCACACCTGGCCGCCATAATGAAACACAAGAAAGCTGATTGCCATTCCTTGAATTACCTTTAACAATAAACACAATAATCAATATGGAGTAGAGAAAACCCGCATAATTTAGAAGAAATGCGATTGCAAACAAGTAATATGTCAGGTTATCCCTGTGGACTCTGGATACGTGTATTAGTCGTGGGCGTGACCTTGGTGTCTAGACCTACGCACTTATTTTCGATCTTATTTTACTATTATCATAACTATTTTTGATTAACAAACGTCCGCTAGTCCAATACATCCGGTTACGGATATATATGCTACATATTTATCTGTAAAAATTACATTTAAAAAAAATTAGCTATTTAAAAGTTAGGAATACTAGACGTTTTTTTGGACAGCACAAACTGCCAAAACTGCTTCTAAAAATTCTAAGCATTTCAGAAGTTATGGGCAAAATAATTTTTTTTTGAAATGTCAATTTTTTTTAATTACCTAATTAAAACGTACCTACCGTATTTGAAAAACGAAATTCTGGGAAAATTTTTTTTTTGAAAGATATCAAAAATAAATTTCAAATAATTGACGCCCCTAAAAGTTACATGGAACTGTGAAAACCGTATATAAAACTTTTAAGTAGTTCAGAAGTTATAGGAAAAAAACAATTTTTTTGAGAGCTGTGGATTACTCCCCTAAAAGTTACATCGAATTTTGAAAACTGTATTTAAAAAATGTAAGCCGTTTCAAAGTTAAGGAAAAAAAACAGTTTTTTTGAGCAAACTTCACCTCGTAATTGCAACCCCTGTATATATTCCAAGAGCCTTCCAAAATCGTCCATTTTGTGTATCTTTTAAAAAAAAACGTGTTTTGCATTTTTTCTAGCTGAATTTGAAAAGATATTACAAAAAAATTGCATCTTTATAGCTACTTTTTTTCTTCTACAAGATGAGACACTCATATTTAAAATCCGATGTTTTATCTTCCAGGTCCCATCAACTTCATTTTTTAAATATGGACCTAGATTTTTTATTCAATTTTTAAAAAGCGTTCGACCTCACAAAACTAACAATGTATCTCACTTAATGTTTGAACAGCAGATTTAAGCTTGTATTAGTTATCATTATTTTTTCCCCACCATAATATATGCCCGATTTTAAGATTTTTCGGAGACACTTTTGGCAATAAAATTATTTCTAATAATGGTCCCATTGCTTGGCCGTCCAGGTCTTCAGACCTTACACCTCCCTTTATTTATGGGGATACGCAAAAAATGAGGTGTATGAGATGTTGCTTAATTTAATTAGTTCGATGTTACAAAATATGGCTTAACTGTCTATTGTTTCATTATGGCAGCCAGACGTAATCAAAGCATACTATAAAAAAACAGTAATTTTCGTTTTTAGAGCTTATGGAAAATAATAATCTCGACTTGTAATAGATCCTTTGAAAGCTCTTAACGAGCTCTTTCTGAAAATGCAAAAATTCAATATGGTGTCCACAAGAAACTTAAAATTCCTAAAAGTATTTCGGAAACAGGGGAGCTGGGATATTTATTTTACCTGTGGCTAAATAATGTATTATTCCTAAAACCACAACACTAGGATTTGGTGAGCTACAGAGAAAAATTAAAAATGCAGATTTTTAGTTTTTCCTAATTATGTTTAACCGCCAAAAGTAATTTAAACATTCAGTCAGAAACAAATTTGTAATGAAATTCTTTTCAACTTTCCTAATTTAACAACCTTTCTAACTATAATAATTTTCGAGATAGCAATACATGTAAATCAAATCTTGGCCACAATGTATAGGTTTATTTCGGAGGAGTATAAACAAGGTTCGTTAGGTTTTCGTTGTAAAGACTGCTAACTCAGTGGTAAAGTGCCAGATTAGCATTACAAAGTGGTGTGTTCCAATACCGGCTCGGGTGATGACTTCTTAGTTTTTTTTTTTTTTTGCAAAACTTATAATTTTGTATGTAAGTTGTGTTTTAAAAAACGAATTACGTTATGATTAGCCCTTTTTTTTTGAGGTGCAGTTTTTTTCGTCCCGGGTTAGCAGCAAATGTGTTAATAAAGCCATTATAAATAATATTGAAGTGTACCTATAATAAAATAAACAAAAAAACGCATGCTCGAAGCTTCTAAGTCGATGCCAGAGTACAGTACATAGACGCTTATGTTCAGTCTGTCGTAACCAAAGATCCGAATTCATTGGTATTCATATTCAGTAGGTAAAACATGCAAACCATAGACGTAGCTAAAAGTGTACATTAGGGCTGGCAAACTATTTTTTTTAGACTAGAAAATGCTATCTAAATATCCTGTATCAAGGAGGAAGCAGAAATAACAACAAAAATATGGTAGAGTAATATCAGATCCTTGAAATAATTAAAATAAGAAACATAAATTAACCCTTAACAGATCTGGGCACTATATGTGTTTTTTTAGTCATTTTTTGTATTTAATTACTTTTCATATATTTTATGTATTTAAATACAAAAAGGATTTAAATATAATGCCACGAGGAGAAGAATGTAATGCTCTGTTTCCTGCTTAAAATTGGTATATATCATAGTATTGATTTACGAAATATAAAACTAAGCACGTTTACGTTATTAATCATTGGTTGATACACGTTGGCATGACTATAATTTGTTACTGCTGTATATTAAAAAAATATGCTATTTGTTGTGCGATTTGATTGAAAATCGGTTTTTGGGTTTTTTGTTAAAAATTACCAATATTTAGACAAAATTTGGTATTTTTAAATGGCAACGCCAATACGGCGGGCGCATTTTCTTATGTATGCTGTTCAGTGAAAATAAAACGTAAAGACGGTAAATTAAAATTTGCTAGTCAAAATATGAGATTTCAATTCAAAATAGCGTCATAAAAATTCACGATGGTGACTCGAAGAATTTCGGACAAGTATAGTTTAATAATAATAGTAAATAGTAATAGTAACAGTAATAATATTAAGAAATCATGGTTCTTGGGATTAGACCGTGTCAAAATGGAATCACTTTCCGACGTTTCGCCTTCGATTGCAGGAGGCATCTTCAGGGATCTTCCCTTCACGAGATCGGAACACTGAATTCAGAAATGAAAAACTGTATTAGATATTTTTATCCGGAAAAACAATACGAACAATTTAAATGGCTAACAGGGTGTGAAAATATAAGTAAATTATTTTGTTGGCCATGTTTACTTTTTGAAAATGAAAAAGGTCTCTGGAATAAAACTGGTTTTTCTGATTTAAACAATTTCCATAAAGCTGTAAAAACACACATTATGTCCAAAGCGCATTTACAGGCCGTCATAAAAGAAAAAGTCTTCGGCAAAACCAGAATTGAACACGCCCTTAATAAACAATTGGAAATTAGTCACCGCCAACACAATGAACTAGTCGATAAAAATATGCAAATATTAAGAAGACTTATCGATGCTGTTTATCGGGCAGCACGAATTGGGATTTAGAGGTCATGACGAAACAAGGTTTTCTTCAAATAAAGGAAATTTTCAAGATTTACTTAGTTTAATGGCTAAATATGATGAATGCTTAAAAAATCATTTAGAGCAGTCTAGCGTTTTTCGCGGAACGTCGAATCGAATCCAGAATGATTTAATTTCCGCTGTTGCAACCATTATTCTAAAAAGAATTAAGCAGGAGATTGGCGAGGCGCGGTTCATTGCTATTGTTCTGGACGAAACAATTGATATCACTAATTTTAGCCAATTATCTATAGTAATACGCTACGTTAAAACAGACGGAAGTATTCAAGAGAGATTTTTAGGTTTTAAGAATGTGTCCGAAAATCGTACAGCAGATCCTATGATGATATATATATATATATATAGATGCATTATATACCGTAGTTTATAGTTACTAAAGAAATTAATGGAGAGAAAAAAATAGTTGCTCAAAGCTATGAAGGAGCTGCAGTGATGGCAGGACAATTAGGGGGTTTGCAAGCTAAAGTTCGAGAGACTTTCATAAGTGCTGTGTTTGTCCATTGTTTTGCTCATAAATTAAATTTAGTTTTATCCCAGTCCATCAATCACATTAAAGAGTGTAAAGTATTTTTCGTTACTTTAAGTGGCATGGCCTTTTTTTCCAAGTCAACAAAACGTACACAAGCTTTGGACTCCATTGTCAACAAACGATTGCCCAAAGTAGCTCCTACTAGGTGGAACTATAATGGAAGACTTGTGTTAACAGTATCTGAAAATCGTGAATCACTGATAGAACTATTTGAGAATATAATAAAAAATAATGAAACGTGGGACTCAGTTACTCAATTACATTAAAAATAAGTTTCTAAAAATTGTTTCCCTTTCTTAAAATTTCACCGCACGCCTCTGGAATTAACGTTACTAAGATAATGTTATTTGAGGAAAAAAGTTGTTTTCTGTATTAATTTTTTTTTGGTTGTCTTTAATTAATACGGTTGTCTGCAAGTTATATTGGATTGATAAGGAATTATCAAGTCCGACGTATTTTACCTGTATTATTAAAAGTGGTAAGAACAGGCTTTACTTTAAAAAAAAAATTGCTCAAAAATATGTTTTAATACTTATATTTTTCCTGCAACACAATAAAAACAGCATGATATGCAAAAAATACATGGTCCGGCAGATACTTAAATTTCAATTCTCAGCATCCTTTATCGCAAAAGAAATCAGTTGTATATGTTTTAATACTCTTTTATTTTTCCTGCATAAACTAGTATAACCAACAGCTTATTTTGGTAATTAGATCTTTGTTTATCTAATAAGAGTAATAACAGATAAAGCTTTAACTTCTTGCCCAATGGATTTATTAAAATAAATGCACTAGTAATAAATACTTTTACCGTGTATTAATATGTAAAACAAATATATATATATATATATTTTCATATATATATATATATATATACAGCATAGTATACAAAAAATAGATCGTCCGGCAGATACATAAATTTCAATTCTCAGCATGCTCTATCGCAAAAGAAATCAGTTGTATTAAGTTTGGCACATAGAGCCATAAATTGACCAGAAATATAAAAAAGTATCAATCGAAAAAGCAAAATATGCCTTAAAACAAAACAATTATCCACAAAAATTGATTGACTCCATTTTCAAAAAACAAATATATAAATATAATTCAAACTCAATACCAAAACAAAAAAGGTAAAACAAGAAGTTATTAACACTTCCCTATGTCTTTAAAAACCGGGATATTCCAGTTAGTCACAAGGGGCATAATCTTTTAAAACAAAATTTCAGTAAATTAAAAACATCCATACGAACTGAAAAAAAAGCAATATTGTCTACGAGATACCCTGTAGAAACTGTGAGAAATTATATATAGGTCAAACTAACCAATATTTAAAAAACAGACTGAACGGTCACAAATACGACAAACAAAACAAAACTGCCCTTTCAAACCACATGACTGTAATCAACCACACATTCAACTACGAAAAAACAAAAATACTTAAGACTGAAACAAATTCAAGAAAGAGAGGGCTGTATGAACTGATCTACATACAAAAAAATTCACAGTATGTAAACGCAAAAACCGATACAAAAAAATCCAAACAAAATTTATCACAAGCTCATTAATTAGCAACCTAAAATAAATCCATACAAAAGAATTAATTTTTCAAATCAACCCGGTATAGATCAGTTTCTACTAAAATCAACAAAAAGAAGATGCATATCTCATAAACATAATAAAAAAAAGTAAAAAATACTACTGAATTTCATGCAGCCTCTGTTCGCCTTAGTCTCTTATTTTACCGTCGTCCTTTGATGTATTTCTGCTGAGCAGTATTAATTTGTGATCGGAAAAATGTTAATGTATTGTTTTCCGTCTTTTTAGTACATTTTAGTGGCATGTAGTTCCACAAGCTTCTACAAGCAATAAATTAATGTGTTTAGCATTATCACTGTATATCCAGGGTGAGTAATTGTGTTAGGTTTCCATGTATTTTTAGGATAAAAGTCCCCAACAAGTTTGCTTGCATACGACATTGTTTCTTTTCTTTTCATTATTTTTGAAAAAGGCTTGGGTTAACCAGCCGAAACGTCAATAAAAACATGAAACTTAGCGAGTGTTGTTTTACTTGACACTAGTGTCAACCCAAGAAAATCCAATATAAAAAAATTCACTTTAGATCAAATTTCTGAAATCTGAATTGCAGCTAAATTTTAGGACACTCTGTATAAAAGTCGGCGACCCTATGTTGATAAAATTAAAGTACCACCTGTTAACTAAATAATGTTAAAATTCTACATTGATTTGACATCTGCAGACGAAAATATTGATGTTTTAATTCACATAGTTTTGGTAAGAAAAAAACACTAAATAATTAATATTTTGGAAACGGTAAGAGAAATAAAAAAAATATCTTATAGAAAAAAAAACTTAGACTGTTTCGCAGAAACTTAAAATAAAATAAACTACAGGGTGTCCCATTTAAAATTCCAAAGTTGATGTCAGTATATATATATATATATATATATATATATATATATATATATATATATATATATATATACCAGTAGATCTGGCAACACTGACAACGAGAAATTATTTTTTAAGGCTAGTGCTCCAGGTACTTTTAACGTACCATCGATATATATATATATATATATATATATATATATATATATATATATATATATATATATATATATATGTATATATATATGTATATTTATATATATGTATATTTATATATATGTATATTTATACAGTAAACTCCGGTTATAACGTACCCTGTAGGGGCAAAAATATCGGTACTCTATAGGCGGAGGTACGTTATAAAAAAAAAACACAAGAAATATGTATGTACGTACATGTGTATTTTTATTGGGTATAAAAATATGTTTAAACTACATTTAAACCAAAAACAGTATTTATTATAAAAACTTATAACTTAAAACTACAAATAATACATA